>VUQH01021267.1:1463-23773 GCA_015106775.1 Etroplus canarensis | reverse complement strand
TCACCACACGCAATAAGTTATGAGAAAGTTGTTTGGCATGTGAGGGTCTTGTCTTTTTCTGTTCGTCTTGACTATGCTGTGTTTAGCCAGTCTGAGTTTGACAGTTCCAGATGGGTGTCCTTCACATCAAGCAGGAGAAAAACTTGTTTGGAGGACAGAATGCAGACAAAAGAGAGCATGATGCATGACACGCATAAGCAGCCATACACACTACCATTACATTTTGGAAAAATGCGGGAGAATGGCGGGAGTCTGAGATACCATATTCACAGGGCTTTTTTCTGTGTGAGATCTCATTTCTACATTCTGCCTGGGCTCTGTGTTTGAATGAAAAGGCTCCAGGACAGTAATTGAAGATGTGTCACGTACATATGGCTCACAACGTAATTGGATGTTTGAACTCCCAAACAACATCTGAAGCGCAATTTGGAATCCATGGGAAAAAAAAAAAACACCCAATGCTCATCAAATACCAACTGGACAGCAGTGAAATGGTGATGCTGGAACTTAACCATGCAGCATTTATGTGACTGAATTAACAGCACAGCACAGTTAATTTTTAGGGCCCCTTTGAAAATGATCTTCTGCTGTTCATTCGCCACTGCCTGCATGGCCCCTGTAGCCATTTTATGCCTGGCTGCCCCTAGTTCTCATCCACAGCCACCTAGCACATAGTCTACAGTGAGGTACAAAATATTCCCAGGGTGGTAACCAAGAAGCCAGAAATAGAAAAGGATAGCTAGGGATAGATAAGAGAAATGGCAAAACTTTTATTTAGAATGTAGGATGACAGAGAAACTGCATCCCATCCAAAATGAGTTTCAAGATGACTTTGATGGTTGCCTTTTTTGCCTTTATGCTGCAATAACTGAAAGCATTATACACTACAAAGTGTCTCTCTTTTTAAGATACTCCCTTGTAAATTTTAATTATTTGTCTTTTTCTTTTACCATGCAGTTTACATTTTACCACAGAGCAGAAGACAAGTCTTTATCAGAAAAGCAACAACAAAAGCACTGTGTGCTCATCTCTGTACATTTTAAAGATGTGCCGGGTTCCTGGTCTTAATGAAGTGCAAGAACATAGAAAATACCAGCACTCACTGATTGGTGGACTTAACAATATTTAATGATGAGCAAAAAACATGAATGTGTTTCAATTATAAACCACCATCAGCGTAATTTACACTATACTCACCAGTCAGGGCCAGTATTTTCTATGTTCTTGGGGATGTTTTTAAAGTACAGATCTTCTTGTGGAGGAATTTGGATATGACAGCTGTTACTTATAACATGTACCTTCAGCTGCTTCCTTGAATTCTCCCCAACGGGTTTCCACAGTTGATTATTCTGCATTGGTAATTTGGCAGAGATTTTTACGCCAGATGCCCTTCCTGGCGCAACCCTCCGTGGTGAGAGTGGGTTGTGTCCCCACCTGTAAACGAACCAGGGCCCTTTTGTTTGTGAGGCGACTATGTATGCGACTCACTTGTGGGCAGCACATTGGTGCGGTGGTGCCGCTGTGTAACCGCTTGCCTTTCTGTGTGGAGTTTGCATGTTCTCCCTGTGCATGCATGGGCTCTCTCCAGGTACTCTTGCTTCTGCCCACGGTCTAAAGATGTGCATGTTAGGTTATTCGGTAATTCTAAATTTGCTGCAGGTGCAACTAGCTCTCTGTCTCGCTGTGTTAGTCTTGTGATGGACGGGAAGCTTGTCTGGGGTATAACCTACCTCCTATCCCGTGACAGCTGGGATACTGTCCACCACCTTCGCTGCAGTGTATTTTATAAGTTGAAGAAGATGTCGTCTGCCCCCACCCCCAGTTCCTTTTAATTACAGCCCATAAACCTTGAAATTTACAAAGCCTTCACTGTAGTGGGAAAGCTCTGAGAAGAGAACATATGCTGAGTACATAGAGATAGCAGAGGCAGCTTGCTCCAACCAAAACTAAAATGGTGTGCTTTTATGGCTAACGACCTGTGAGCTTACATTGTGGAATCAATCTCTAGCCCCATTTGCTTTAAACTAGAATACTAAGACGCCTGAAAACCCTGTGCATACAAAAACAAAAGTAAACAATTTACCTAAAGGCAGACCAGCAGAATATGTTATTTAGTGTACTCTTTGTAGTTGACTAACATTTTTACCGCACCGATAATTTATACTTTTAAAACAATTACATATAGACCAAAAATGCTTTTATGCTCTTTCAAATTCTTCTTCGTCTCTCCTCACAGAAGCTCAGAAGTCTCATAACCCTTGGGGAAGGCCAAAGCTTTGCAGTCAAGGGATTATTCAAGTTTGGGGAATAATGACCCGCTTATCTCTCTCAGTCTCTTTGCAGAGGCTCCCCTTGGGCCCTGTCAATTCCGGGCCCTACAGTTTGAATAGATACATCAAGAGAGATCCCTCCCTCACCATTACATGCTCTTCCTCATCTTACTTTCCCCACCTTATGCCCTTTTGTAGCTGATAATACGTTATTGTGGAAATCATAAAAAGAGGGAAAGTTATCTCATTTTCACCTGAGGTCTTTTTTTTTTTTTTGGAGGGGGCATATTTCATTTTTTTTTCTCTCAAACTGGTTTTGCTCCCCTCCATCCCTGGTCTTGTTCTGTTTCTCTCCCTTCTTGCTTTCTCTTTCTTTTCTCAAGCACACACTCACCATATCTTTCTTTCTCTGTCTCTGTCAGTGGTGTGTTGGGATAATAAGCTTCAGTTGTGAACAGTGGCCTAATTTTAATTCCTTTTATTCCAGCTAGTCCAGCCACCGTACGTCTGTAAATGCATTCACAGATATTGTCCATTCAGTGTCAATTGGAGTTAATTATCCATTGACTTCCTCACCTCCTCCATGCACTTATTATTGCCTCTGTGAGGGCTTTATCTAATTTTGAACCAGTGTGGCAAAAAATGGCCCTAATGTCAATTGGACAAGTAGGTAGGACAGAAAAGGTTTCCGATTTTGTAATTTCATTGCAATATTTAAATGTAATACCATGTTGGGTTTCCAATTAATATATTCTTGCTGGTGATACATTCTAATTGTTGCAAAAATGTGCCTGATACTATTAAATTTACTTTGGTCACATAATTTGTGCTTCCGTTTGTGGTTTTCATTTGTAACTACCACATCTACAAGAATCCTATTTGGGCCTACTGGTTAAACGGTGCTTAAAAATCAACGGACAGTGTAGAGCTAGAGATTGTTAAACATTATTACCTCTGCACAACTGCAGCTGAGAGCCCTGTTGGGAGTAAACCAGGAATACAGGAACTGAGGAGCCTGTGGTTAGACAGAAGAGCAGTGTACATACAGGGGAAACATCTGCAAGTAGCTAGAGTGTTTGACTGCTGCAGTTACTTAAAATGAACTCAGCGGATGGAATCAGTTGCACTCAGTAGTTATGCTGCCATATCCTGAATAACACGACTGACACATAAGAGTAGCTCTTATCAAGGCCAGCTGTGTAATCACAGTGGGTTCTTAACACACCTCCATCATTTCTGGCCACCACCCATGGCTTTAACTGACGGTCCTTCAGTCCATGGAAATGATTCACTCACAATATTTTTTATGGTATCTGCTTGACAACAAGATATTAAGGGGAGGTCATATCATATAGGTTTAATTTAAGATAAAATGATGGCTTTAAGTTAGAAGACCTGTTAGATCACAACATTACATCTCCATTGCTTATGGTAAAAAAGTTTAGTTCAAAATGTATCCTGAAAATTATGGCAAAATATTTACCAGATAAATGTAGATACTAGAACACTGCAAGTCTGGAATATAGTCTATCATGTTTGTACCAGTAATTAGTACAGGGAAGTTAGATGGCTATCCTTAATCTATTAAGCTTTAGAGTCTAGTTTTTAATATCTTTGGGTTTAAAGAATGCAATGTCAATTAGTGTGACTGGAATCTCTACCATGCAGTTTTACATGTGTAGTCCATGCCAAAATGGCAGTGTAAAAATTAGTGAGGCGCGTGAACATCTGTGATAACCACAGGAAACAGTTCCATCCATATTTTGCATATTTCATATGTATGTCCATTTCCATTATTATTGCCAGTGCAGTGTCCTATATTAACCAAGGCAGACAATAAAAAAAAAAAAAATCCTATTTTAACCAAGGCAGACAATAAAAATGTGTAGGTCACTATGAAAAAAATTGGCATATCTGATGTTTAAGTAATATTATTTTATTGTTGCTGTTGTTGTAGTATCTCTCCACTTATCTAGATCTGGTTGAGATGTCCCGTGTCTGCCTCTTCCCAGTAGGACACCTCACCTGGGAGGCACCCTGGAGGCATCCTGGTCAAATGACTGAACCACTGCAACTAGCTTCTTTTTCTTAATGGTTCTACTCCAAGCCCCTTCTGAATGACTGAGCTCCTCACCTTATCCCTATGGCTGAGTCCAGACTCCTTTAGAAGATACTTTTTAAAATCTCGTAATACCATTGTGCTAATACAAAACGAGCAATTTATTTTCACTTCTGAGAGTTTTAGGGATTAAATTTGTTTGTAAAAAGCAGCCTGGGTGTAATTTAGATGGTCTTCCGTGTCATATGATTATGACAGCCTATCAGATATCAGAACCGAAGTCTCACTGTGCAGCCTCAGTCAAGCACTGCCTCAAACCTCACTCCACTACTCACAATCTGAGCTCACTCTGCGCTTTCTTAGTAAGTAAAAGAAAGAAAAGTAAGAAAAGACAAATGAACATTACTGTAGCTGTTTTTTTTAAATAAAAAACACTGGTGTCTGCTTAGTGACAGCAAGTGTTGTTAATAATTCACACAAAGTATCATGAGAAGTTAGAATAAAGTCAGTGTCTGAATTATTTTTCAGTGTCATAAAAATGAGTGAAATTATCATTTTACATTTTGTTGTTGATAATGATAGTTCTGCTGATGTTGAGGATGATGGTGCTAGTGTTAGTGGTGATAATGATGTTGTATTATGATGTTTTACTGGTTTAATGCAGGTTCTTGAGCCCTATGTTGACCTCTAAATTTAAGAAATTTAATTATTTTGTATTAAGAGTGTCCCCTGTAGCATAGTGGTTTGCACATTTGCTTTACAATCAAAAGGTCCCTGGTTCAACAAGCTCCTCTTGCCATTGAGGGTTGCGTTAGGAAGGGTATCCGGTGTAAATTACCTATGAGAATTAATCTGTGGTGGTGACCCCCTGGTTGGAAAATACAAGGGAGCAGTCAAAAGGTACAATTAATTTTGTATTAAAAGTCTAATTATTTCTTTATAATTTAAAAACAATTTTTTCATATTTTTTTCTTTTATCTGCTCATAGATCTATTTTATTATCATTTCATAAGCAATCATTTTAAGTATTTACATTAATGAGTTTATTCATATTTAAAATAGCGCTTGTAATTTTTAAAGGGGCAAAAAGTATCGGTATCAATATCGGTATTGATGAATAAATACCATAAACCAATGGTATCATACCAAAAGGAAAAATGTTATTGCTCATCCCTATCTCCTGCTCCATTCTCCCCTTACTCATGAACAAGACCCCAAGATGCTTAAACTCCTCTACCTGGGGCAGCAACTCATTCCTGACCTGGAATGAGCATGCCACCATATTCCAGCTTAGAGCAATGGCCTCAGATTTGTAGCTGCTTCGCACTGTGCTGCAAACTACCCCAGTGTAAGCTGTAGGCCATGGCCCAGTGAAGCCAACAGAGCCACATCATCTGCATAAAGCAGAGAAAAAAAACCTGAGGGCACTGGACCTGACATCCTTCACCCTTTGGCTGTGCCTAGAAATTCTGTCCATAAAAAATGATGAACAGCATAGGCGACAGAAGGCAGTCCTGGGAGAGTCAAGCACCCACTGAGAATGAGTCTATCTAGGCTTATTTATTTATTTACTTATTTATGCATTTATTTATTTATTAGCTGCTGCCACAAAACAATATCCCATCTTTTCTTCTTGTTGCTTTCTTTATTATCTGTCTCAAATAAGCAGTTAATTTAAGTCTCGTATTTGCCCTGCATGCACTGAAAGAAGCAACAGTTCAACATTTGCCTTTAGCCAGTAGTTAATGTCCCTCCTTGGCTGCCGCAGATTTGGAGGTGCCCCTCCTACTCCCTGGTTGTCACTTCATTCAGACTGATATTAGCCATGCTGACTAGCACTCAGGACACTGCTCTTCCCTGGTTTCTGGTGGGATATCTTGCCATCTGTGCATACTCTGGTAGGTCCTGGTTCCTAGATTGAAGCTGAGACATACCTGCATTCTACCATCCCTCATTTCTCCATATGCTGTATATCCTGCTTGTGTGTTTTCCCCCATTTTGACACCTAAACTTTTGAGTGACTCAGTCCTTTCTCTTCAATGCATTGCTTTTAAAAAGGTCCAAAACTGATTTTGAATGCAGATTTTTTTTTTTAAATAAGGGATTGTCTTCATTCGTTCATGAAGAAAGACAAGTGTGAATATAAGGTATACAATGTCATGAACGCTAAGATTTATAAAGAAGGACCACATGTAGACATGGTTTCATAAACTGTGCACATTTTTGACTGTGTGTGTAGGCTACAGTTTGTTTTATGAATTTGACCTGTGTTTTTACACTCAAGTTTACACTGAGTGAAAGTGCACATTTAAAAGTTAACATTATGAGAAAAGGCAAGATAATCTGAGTCTGTGGGTACAGCTAAATATAGTGATACAAAGACTGTGTGTAGAAAATGATCAGGATTCATAGTAAACAAAAAACAGGATTTTTATCCACTCCTTCTCTCTGTTTCATTTTTACCCTAAATTAATTGTGCGACCTTTTTCAGTCAGCTCTCTCAGAATGCAGACTAAATATCCTTTAGGCTTACTTGCTTCTCCCCGTATTTAAACTGTTTAAATTTCATATTTTACCAAAAATTGACTGCAGTCAATGAGAAAATGTGTAACAGGACACTACCTCAAAACTAACCAGATCTTTGTTCTACTGGAACACCTTTACTTTGTTCTAAAGGTTCATTGTCTATAGGAGGAGAGACCCAGAAATCCATACAGGGAAAAACAAAAGAAAACTGTTTGCAAAATGAATTTACACATTTATCAAACCCATCAAGCCCATGCTTGTTTTCTCTTATCTGGCCTAATGGGAGTATTGAGCTAAGCAGTGTTTAACTGAAATTTTTGGGTTTTTTATTAATCTTTGTGTCTATGTCAATACATTATTTTATGCTCAATCAATAATAAAGGTCTTTTTGGTCTGAAAGCAAAATCAAAACTGGACAAAAGTATTCATGCTCCTTTTTGTCAAAGTCCCTAAGCTCCACGCTCAGTTTGACAGTCTAAGAAAATTCATAATAGTTTACTAAAGCTTCACATCATCTGTCTCCCTTAGAGAGAATCAAATGTCAAAAAAGAGGAGGGAGGGGCAACAGCGGAAAATTCCAATTGCTTTTCTTGTACAAACCCATGCACTCTTCCACAGCTGGCATCTTGAGCACTGACACCTAGCACCTAACCTAATAACATTCTGCTCCACATACATCATCCCTGATTTGATTTGGGATCTGATTTATTTATTTGTTTAGCGCTGAAACCCCACTGTCATTATTTTCCCTTGTAAATAATTCAATAAAAATGTCAACCACCGCCCTGCTCTACATTAATATTACGTGTAATAAAGATAGTGGGAGGGAGCAGGTGTATACAGGTATGATGGGGTAAAGCAGACATGTAAAACACAGTAGCATCACAACAGTCTAAGGATATAGAAGAAGCACAGATATGATACATTACTGTCAGATGATGATTTGTAGTTTTTATTTTATCATTCATGGAGACTTATTGAGATCAAAATCTCATTTGCAGGACAGACCTGAATACAAAGAGTTACAGCTGCATATACTCACTCATAATAAAAAAACAGAGTTTATTCACTTTAGACACCCATCATACAAGCACACATAAATAGAGTTTAAAAAATGTTAAAGTATAAATAAAAGTAGAAACTACTGTCTCCAAGATCAAACTGTGTTGCAGTTCATTACAGTAGATGTACAGAACTGAAAACCAGTCTTTCCCAGCTCAAACTGGTCTCTGCTACTATACACTTCATTATTTTGTTCAAACATACAGATACATCGAACATACAGACGCTGGACAGATGTCAAGTGCCTGTGCTAATGTAGTGTTTAGTTTATATACATGAAAAGTCTGAACATGCAGTTTTCATAGCAGTTCTTATAATTAACTGACCTCTAACTGTACTATATTCAAAGTTAGATATTTAAATCATCAACCACAACTGAAGAGGAAATCGGGAGAAAAATAAATTTAAAAAAATCAGTAGTTTGTTTAATAATTATGGAAGCTTGTTTCCGCCACTAAAAAAAAACAAAAAAATGCACTCCACAACTCAAAATTTCAAGTTATTTTCTCGAAATTTCGAGGTGTGGAGTGCATGTTTTTTTTTTTTTCCTTCTTTTTTTTAGTGGCGGAAACAAACTTCCATAAATAATTGATATTCATTTTTCATAGTACAAGATGTCAGCAGTATCAAAGAAAAATTATCATCCACCTATGTTACTTTGATTTACAGACATTTGCCAGGAGAAAATGTACTTATTTTTTTACCTCATCCAGCTGAAGGACTAATGCACTGGCAATGTGTCTGTCCATCCATCCATACAGAATTCACAACAGTCAGAATTTTATCAAACTTGCACACAATAATCACCGAGTGGTTGTTCACCCAAACTACGCTCAAAATGAAGGTCATAGTTTTTTACAATTCCATATTTTTAAAAAAGAATCCCTACTCCTCTAATGAGTATTGGTCAGACATCAGCAAAATTTGCACCCACTGGTCACCTAATGGGTCTTCACCCAAATTGTGCTCAAGATCAAAATAGCAAGGTAATATTTTTTATTTTATGGGCCCTTTTCCATTTTCACAAGAATTGTTACTTCTAAGAGTATCGGTCTATATTGTGATGTTCATAAATTGAGCGTGTGTGCCCCTCTAAATTATTCGTGCTACGATGGCTTAAAATATATCTTTGCCACACATGTTGCATACCACTTGCTGTTAGATGGTGATGATCATGATCTTATTGGTCATGATCATGGAGGGAATGATCCTAGTTAGAATTAATTGACTCCCACACAATGAAGGTGTGATTGGAGCCTTCCTACTAGAATCATGCTAACATCAGTAATTTGTTCAATGCTATAACACGCTGATGCATTCACATGTTTTTATGCTTTTTATGGTCATGTGTACTACTGACCGTGTAGTCATAATTCTCCTGAATGCAACCACTTGAATTTGGTCCTGAACAAGATTTATTTCTCCCGGATGTGACTGTTTGTGTGCCTCTTTAAATTCTTAGTAGGTTTTAATTCTCATTAGTTTGTGTAATTCAGCCAACAGTTGACAAGAAAACATGACTTTCTTTCTTGTGATGCATCATGAGTTGAAGGGGCTATTACTGCTTTTAGGGGCGGCAGGTAGAGGGAGTCATTTTCCAACAGGAAGGTTGGCGGTTCGATCCCTGGCTTCTTCAGTCTACGTGCCTAAGTGTCCTTGGACAAGACACTGAACCCTAAATTGCTCCCGATGCATCTATCAGAGTGTGAATGAGTGCCCGATAGTGTGTGTGAATGAGGCCTGTTGTAAAAAGCGCTTTGAGTGATCAGTTACAGTAGAAAAACCGTATATACCAGTCCATTTTAATAAAACTGCTGTTAGAGTAAAGACAAAGTCTGTAATTTTACATCTCATATTTCCATCGTTTTACAAAATGATTGTATTATTGTTTCAGTTTGGAGTGTGTATGAGCATAAAAACAGTCAAATGAAATTGTTTTATGTCTGTGGAAAATAAACTTCGAAAGACAAAACAGATGCAAATATGGAAGTGTGGTAAATGTCCTATTTAAAAAAAAACTGTGGCAATATAAAGAGAATGCTGATGCTGCACCTTACATATATTTGGATTCAAGATTGATTTATTGTTTCTACTCTGATAGCTAAGGGTGAGAAAATTGAGACTGAAGAATAGATTTAGATCAGCATTTTCACGCTTTTTTATTGTACACACTTTCCTTCCTACTGTTACATTGCTGTTTGAACAGTTCTTTCCCTCAGCAAATGTAGATGTTCCTATAGTACAGGTTAGGAATGTCTAGGCTGCGTACTTTTATTAATCATGAAGTAAATCAGGCTGATGTAATTAGCCTCTCTAAGAGGGTTTGTTTGGAAGAGATCGATGTATTCTGTTAGTACTAACATAGCAGAGTCACAACGAAATAAGACCTGAATCAAGCTCATGATGGTTTTTCAGTTACAACTGGTGCCCTACTGTGCAGCATCAATCATAATGTGCAGTGGGATGGAAAGACTGTTTAAAAATCTTTAATAGAGGTTTTAAAAGTATGGCACAGGTCTAAAAGAAATGCTGTATGTTGTTTCTTCTTAAACATCAATTCCATTTTTTCCATAATTTTACAATATGGACTTTGCCAATCCTATACATTATCCCCCTCTTTCCAATTTCATAATGTGTGTGTGTGTGTGTTAAATCTTTAATGATTTGAGGTTTTCAAAGAAAATCTATTATAAGACACAATAAAATAAAAGCACCTTATAGTGGTCAGTTAATTTATGAACAGAATAATATGATATGGTTATATGCACGATGTGTCAGTCAGCATGAAAGGTTGTCATTCTATGCTTTAAGGCTCAAGCGAAAGTGCAATTGAAATGCAGTAAGACAATACACCAGTGCACAGGTTTTTAAGTAGCCTAAAGTTGAATCTAATTAAAATTCTTTGGCAGGACTTTAAACCGTTCACGATGGAAACCTCTGCAATGTGACTGAATTAAAACAATTCTACGAAGGGGAGTGAGCTAAATTTCCTCCATGGCAAGCTCAAAGACTGTTTTGTAGGTACTAGATGTGTTTATTTGCAGCTAAAAATGTGACAATCCATTTCATTTAATGGACAAAAATGAGTTTGCGAAGTTGAGCGGATTAATGTAAATACTTAAATATTTAAAGGAAAACTTTACAATGCTGCTGTAAAGCTCATCAACTGCCTTTTTTTGTTAGTTGTTGTATTCCTGCCTTGGAGAAAGAATAGTATGTATAGTTTGGTGGTTCTTTAAGTAAAAATTAAAAAAAATGTAATCAGCTTATGTGAAAAGAATTACAATTTTTATGGATTTTTTTTAAAATGTAAAGAAGCCATTAGTTTCAGTATTATGAATTATTTCACTCAAGACATTCATAGTTTCACATACATATGTTTTCATTCGTTCATTCATTATCTTCCGCTTATCCAATTCAGGGTCGCGGGGGGTTCTGGAGCCCATCCCAGCTGTCATTGGGCGTAGGGCAGGGTACACCCTGGACAGGTCGCCAGTCTGTCGCAGAGCCAACATAGAGAGACAAACAACCATTCATGTGCACATTCACACCTATGGTCAATTTAGAATTACCAATTAACCTAACCCCCTTTGCATGTCTTTGGACTGTGGGAGGAAGTCGGAGCACCCAGAGAGAACCCATGCAAGCACGAGGAGAACATGCAAACTCCACACAGAAAGGCCTAAGGTAGCCAGCTGTTGGATTTGAACCTAGACCCTCTTGCTGTGAGGCAACAGTGCTAACCACTGCGCCACCGTGCTGCCCTACATATGTTTTGTGGTTGTTAAATAATTCCACTGAATTAAAGTTAAGCATGCCACTGTTTAAAAGCATAACCTAAAAGTATAGCCCTTTAATGTATTCATTAAGAAAATCATAAAATTAAAATCTTTTCTTTCTCATTTTCTATAATTTTACATAAAATTGTTATTTCACTGTTTAATTATGTATGGAATTTAAAATTATTCAATTAGAACTATGTTGTAACTTTTGCTTCCAGCTATTTTACCTTTTTGTAAACCCTTGTTTTGCTAAGTACACAAAGTAATACATTACAAACTAGGCATTAGCAGCACTTAATTAAAGTTTGAAGGGGAATTGGAATCCTAGTTAAAATTCAAGTGACTTTATTTTTAAGTCTGGACTTGATGACTCAAAGACAGATATTTAAAAGCTCCCCAGCATTGCCTTAGTCTAGAACAGGTTTTTAGAACAGGTTTTCTTCCTGATCGCTGCTGCTTTGTTGCATTACTCTTTTCTTCAGTTCCACTTTTTAATTATTATTTTTTATTGCATTTTGCCTTTATTTACTGTATGCAGCAACAGAGAGAGAGAGAGAGAGAGAGAGAGAGAGAGAGAGAGAGAGCAGCTGACCAGAAATTAAATGTGGGCGGCACTACTGATGGCATTCATGGCTATGTATATGACCCAACGACTTGGCTGTTAGTTGAATCCTCCCTTCAGTTTTGGGTAGTCACTCTGTTCCTGCTTCTCAGAAGCACTGTTGTTGCATGATGTTGAAACCACTTTCTTTTACCAATGAGGTCATATTGGACTTAGTGTTTAGTGTGCTGCTGTAAGTAAAGTTTTTGACTCTTTGATCTGAGTCTTTTTCCATATGCTCTTAAAATCCTCTGAATGCTGTTTTGTAAACTGCATGCAGGCTGCTGTTTGCCTTTGGTAAATATGCAGCAGTGATGTCCTTTCTATGAATATCATTTGCTATACTTTTCCAATACTGTGATATGACAGGATTTTCAACTATCTGTTCTGAGGCCATTAGGGGCCTGTATGTATGTGAAATATCTGTTTGGCTGTCATGAAGTAATGCAGTCCTGCTGTACATGAGACCTGAGATAATCAATACTCTGTCAGACAAATTTTAGAGCACTTCTCTGTTGAAGTAGCTGTAGGGTGGTCTTCTCTGTTTCAGACAGAGATGAAGCCACCAACCTGGTGTCCCCCAAGAGTTTCCCGTCTAAAGACAAAGGTCACCACATATGTGCCTGATCTTCTCTGACTTTCTAGCCATATGCTCACAAGAAATAGAGAAATTTAAAAAATGGCATTTGCACTCTGGGGAGCATTGCACTTGCTGAAGTGGCTGGTGCACAATAATTGCTGGCATAGTGGCAGGTGAAGAGGAAGATGACAATCTGAGATAGCAAATTGATTTTCACTCAGCATAAAGCACATGTTTTTACATTAAATATTTTAGGGGGATAGGAACTTGCAATTTCTTTTTACAGGATGGGAATTTACATTTATCTTTTTTGCTGCAAATCCTGCAATTTGACACTTAAACTGGCAAATGCAGCCTAATGCAATACAATGTATGGTCAAAACCATCGCCTAATCAGATTTTCATCTTGCTGTGAATGTCAGATTGTATACTTCAGAATTGCAACAAAATCCCAAACACAGATTATTCTCATTTCAACCTATAAACCAGCATCAGGATTTTTCATCTCATGGATAGGCCCTGTTTCACTCAAGCCTCCCATCTCAATGTTTCTGTAAGAGCACGTGCCTCATTATTGGGTTTCATCTCCCGCCATATTTTCTCCTATGGGAAATCCATTGTTTCAGTATAAAAAGCATCTCATTTCACTCTCTGATTTGTTTACTTGGCTAATGGGACTGCAGTGTCCTTTGTTGAGCCTTTGCAGAGCGTGACAGAGCTTTGCTGTATTGTGGAGAGAGAGTTTGGCTAGAAGAAAGGCAGAATTTCCCTATTTGATATCAGGGAGGCTTTCATGCTAGATTTAATGACTCTTCGCTAGCTGACATAATTGCACTTTTAGATTTTTAATAAGAATTTTAACATAATAAGGGAGTAATGTGCGGTGTCGTGAACGCCACTTTTTCCACAAATGCTTTCCTTTTTAACTGTGATAATAATAGTAATTACGAAGATAATATGCTCTAAATGCCAGGAGGGGATAGATTACTCCCCTCCCTCTTAATCCCATATCTGCTTGCTGCCTTGTCATACACTTATTGTTTTCCCTTGCAACAGGTTGCATCACACATTAAAGGGATATTTGAACTTGCAAACAAGCTGTTGGTCTTACACAGTACCAAAGATCACACAGAAAAATATTTGAATGAAAATCCAAATGAGAAATTATACAGTTAAGATGACTGTCACAGGGACATCACTGACACTGACTTTAAGACAGTGCATCATACACAGGTGCCATAAGTACATTTCTGCGTTTTAATTTCCATCATATACTATGGCTTTAAGTTTTAATTACTTACTTAATTAATTAATTTGCATAGATAACCCAGCCACAGAGGCCCATAAGCAAGTGTACTCCTAGTGCTGGTCCCAAGCCTGGGTAAATGGGGAGGGGTTGCATCAGGAAGGGCATCCGGCATAAAATATTTGCCAAATCAAATATGCGGATTCATAATACGACTTCCATATCGGATCGGTAGGGGCTCGGGTTAACAACTAATTTGCATACATAGGGCCATCTATGGTATTTTGTTTCCATCTGCGGAAATCAGTGAAACTCCAGTTATGTTTTAGATAAAGTAGAAGCATTTGTCAGTTCACAGAAGAGGCAATAATACTTGAACCTTTACGTTGTTTCTTAACCATCTGAATTCCACTTAGGCAGAGCATTGCTTTGGGATGAATGCTAATGCCTATACAGTATATCAACATACACAATCCACCCGACACTGACTGGGTCATCTGAGTATTTGACTTTTTGGTTGCTCCACCATGAGGACAAATTTGTCAGTGAACATGACAAATGACCTGAGGAAAACATGAATATGCCGAATAGATTTTAATCCACTGTGAGACATTTCACTGAAATCACCAACTGTGAACCTCAATTTAGATATTAAAGTGGCCAATCGACTGCAGGTCAAACACAAACCCACTGTACTGAGATCAAGTCTACTGCTTGGAAATGGAATACACAAAGTCAACACTGGAGGTTGTGTTTTTGAGTTTTCAGCAGAATGATTAGTCTTTTCCAATTGCTGCAGCAACTTTCCTTGCCTTCTTGGAATCTGCATGCTCCTGCATTGATGTAATTGATGTAAATTCCTGAAGCAATGAACCTTCTTGCACATTGCTGCCTCTAGCGCTGCTGCAACAACCACGTTGTGCATGAGAGATAACAAAAATTAGGAGGTGCATGAGTGAGTGAAGAAATGTTCTTTATACCATGGAACGTCCCCCAGCAGCCTCAGCCTATAGCGGTATAACGAAGGGATGGTTTAGGGTCACCTGGCCGGCCCTAACAATAAGCTTTATCAAAAAGGGACATTTTAAGCCTAATTGTATAAGAAGAAACAGTGTCTGTCTCTGAAATCCCAGGAGAGAGGGCAGATACCTGTAGGCTTTTCCTCCAATCTATCCAATCCTAGAAAGACAGTTTTCAAAGGTGTTTTTAGAAGGGTCTATTTTGACCCAAACCATGATGCTTTTCCTAACCTTCAGGTAGTAATTTTGCTTCCTAAACAGGGAACATAAATTAAATGAAGTTAAACTTAAATATGGTCTAAAAAAAGACTAGAACATTAGTTCTCTGATCAGAAATCTTTTATTTTTATATTACTCCCACCACTCTTTTAAAGTTAAAGCACTTCTAGGAATCATTAAATAGGTCCTTTCACACAGTAAAGAACAACCAACCAATTTAATCTATTTTGAGCACTTTTTTTGCGTTTTTTTTTTTTTAATATGCCAGTGGTGATAAAAGCAAACCTGACCAAAATTCCTATCATGATATCACAGCAGCATACTTGTGCTTTAGTTTGAATGATGATGCCGGCTTTGCAAAAGCACAGCTCTTCTTGGCTGGCTATACCGGAACCCAGAATTGCTTGAGCTGTCTGCTGAGTAGAAAACACTTCACCCTGAATCTCTCCATGAGTCCTTGGGCCATCACAGAGTGAAATGCCCATTGTTTTGTTTATACAATATCAGAGGTGCCGGCGCCTTAATCTCAATAAAGAGGGCCATTGGACTGAATTATCTGTATGATTGCCCTTTAGAACTGCTGTCAATGCTATTCTCCTTATCCTGCTTCTCAAAGCCTCTCTCCCAGCAAGAAGTCTATGTGAGGCGAATACAATGCAGTCAGTTCAGACACCACAAAAGGGCATTGCATTAGAAAGCCATACCTCTGCTGTGTGACCTTTGGCTGTGCTGGGGAGGTCGGTTGAATCCCTGTGGACACCCAGTCAGCTCCAGTCAAGGGAACAGAATAGATTTCAAATCTGTGATTCAAGGTGCACACGTCAGCAAGCGTCTAGGCAAATGGCAGTTCATTGTTTTACTTATTTACAATTTTGAATGTTTGGCGTAGGTGGTGGAGAATCACACTGTGCAAAATGCAGCAACATGTGTCTCATACCTGAATGTGAGCTATGAATTCATCTTCACGTGAAATAGAGAACGTTTCTCACTATATGCACAGTTAGATTCATTCATTTTAATTCTATTTTGGGCATCATGTTAGAATAATTTGCCACTGCTAACAGGATGTCGCACTCATTTTGTGTAATTATATCTATTATATGTTGCAGTCATATAAATTTTATATCAGTTCTATATCTGATTAAGACGATCAAAGCATTTCATGACGCTTACAATCGTTTAAAAGCGGCAGGCCTCATTTTAGATTTCTTTAGCATTGTGAATCAATCCTTTTTTCTGAAGTACTGCATCATTGTCTGTAGGTGTGTCAAAATGATAGAGGATAAGAGAAGCAGCTGCATTTAATTGCATGAAAAAAGATTTCAGTTTCTAAACCAATGAGTCATTGTGGGCTGAGAAGATGCGCCAAAGCCCCTGGAGAGATGAAGAGAGGGGATTGTAAAAGCCTAAAATGGGATCATCTTGGCTGAGCTTTTTTTTTTTCTCAAGCAGAATGGGATAACATTTCAAACACTCAAATACAGAATGCTGTCGGTTGTAATATGGCCATCGCTCTATCTCCTCTGACAGGAGTAAAATATGTGGCATTTCAAAATGTACCTGTGTTGTGCCTTGCTCTGCTTAGTTATATTGTACAGTTGACCTTTCTAGAGTCAGTGGTGCTGCTTTGTGCACTGGCCTTGTTAAAGCTTTTTCATTATCAGCTACATGTCAGTGAGAAAAAACTATCAGATACTACAGATGCCTTCCTCAGAGCTGTTGCTGGCAGCATACTCATCATTAACATCATCATTATCATTAACACACTTTTTTTTTTTGTTCAAATCAACAAATTCCAAAAACACACCACACTTCATTAAACAAGTTAACAAATCAAGACTAAGTACCTCAAAAAGATTAAGCTGTGGAGCTGCTTAAAGTTCCCAAGTTTGATTCACCATTTCCTTTTTGGCCTACCATTCCTCGAGATGGATATATACACCAGCACGTACTGGTATTTTGTGCTTACCAATACAATAAAGATTAAAAAAATACCTAGCTGCTCATTTTATGATATAACACAACTTATATTACATTTCTGTTGGCATATAAACTCAGTGAATCACATGGCGGCAACTCAATGCATTTAGACGTGTAGACTTGGTCAAGACAATCAGCTGAAGTTGAAATAAAGCATCAGAATTGGGGAAAAAAGTGATTTACATGACTTTGAACATGGCCTGGCTCTTGTTGCCAGACAGACTGGTCTGAGTGAGCATTTCTAAAACACCTGATCTACCAGGATTTTTCCACACAGCCACCTCTAGGGTTTCGGGAGAATGGTACAAAAAAGAGAAAATATTCAGCTTCCCTGGACAGAAATGCCCTATAGAGTGTTTTCACAAACCCCACAAATCCGGTCCAGAGCCAGAAGTGGCGCCATCTTAGAGATATAACTCACTCAAAACAAACAAGATGCAGTCATGGACAAAAACTTAAAATTTCGGGATAAACCTTCAACATCTGATTGCAAAAATTCACACATATCTGAACAGCTGTACAGAGAAAGACTGGACACCAAAGAAAAAGAACGTTATGTGGAAAAGCTCAAGTTAATTGAAGAACCCTATGAAATGGATCCCAGTTTGTTCAGTGGCAATCTTGAAATATTGCCTCCTGTAAGTTTATCCTTTGTCACAGCCACTGACATAGGATATTGGCATTCTTTAAATAGTAGGAAATATTTCCATGGCATAAGCTTTCACATATTAACCCATAAGAACCATCGGTGACATGCATGTAACAAACACTTCATATGCTCTACAATCTTCCTTATAAAGCTTCATGCTTGACCTTAACTTATAGTACGTTTATGCTTAGACATAATTGCAAACAGTTCACAAAAAGCAGGTGGAAATGTCAACGTGAAATACATACCAGCTACAAAATGAGCTGAGCAAATCCACATTCTTCCCATTCAAATTCTGATTGAGGCGTGCAATCCATAATTGCCTCCTTTCTTTTAGTAATTTCTCTGTCTGCTCTTCCTGACTTTTCACCACTTTGGGCAGATGATACTACAGTACTGTCGACATTTTTCTCTGTCTGATCGACTGTGACAGCCGAGAACACGGCAACAGTTAACCATTTTACGTTTTCTTTTTCAAACTTCGCGGTAAACTGTGTTGGTCATTGTTTGTTTTGACTGGTGAGTATCTCCAACATGGCCGACTTCCGGTTTGGTGACGTCACTTGAAAACACCCTATTGATCCCAGAGGTCAGAGGAGAATGCCCAAACTGTTTCAAGATGATAGGAAGACGCAATTAATGTGTGCAGAAGAGTATCTGAACACAGCACTGGTGCATTGGACTGAGTAGTGTAAAACACACTGCCATTGTACTCTGGATTAGTGGAAACATGCTCCGTGGACTGATGAATCACCATAACGTAACCTGCCTGACTGCACTGTGCCAGCTTGAAAGTTTAGTGGAGGAGTGATAATGCTATGTGGTTATTTTTGGTCTGGATCCCTTAGTTCCAATGAAAGAAAATCTGAATGTTTCAGCTTACAGAAAATATCGGACATTAATTTAATAGTTCCAAAGTCAGGAAATTTCAAGTGTCTGCAAGACAAAGTGACAGCAGCAGGCAACTATAAAAAAGAAATTACACCAAAATGAGAATAAAGAAAAAGAAAGCAAGAAAACATACAGGAAAGAGCAGGGGATGCTGCAACAGACTACTACCAAGACATTTTAATTCAATTCAATTCAATTCAATTTTATTTATATAGCGTCAGTTCACAACAAAAGTCACCTCAAGGCCTCAGGACCCTACAGTATTAGAGAGAAAACACCAACAATCAGACGATCCCCTATGAGCAAGCACTCAGCGACTGTGGGAAGGAAAAACTCCCTTTTAACAGGAAGAGACCTCCGGCAGAACCAGGCTCAGGGAGGGGCAGCCATCTGCCTCAAGCAGTTAGGGGTGAGGGGACAGAGAAGAGAGAAAGGAGAGCAAAGAGAGTCACGGACTAGAGGAGAGAGAAGACAACATTTAATGACATGCAGCAGTAGCAAATAAATGCATGGGGAGTGAAAAGAGGTGGGTGGAGAAGAAATGCCCAGCACATCATAAGACAGCTTTGTAGGAACAGTTTGGGGAAGACCCTTTTCTATTCCAGCATGACTGTCCCGGTGCACAAAGAAAGGTCTATAAGGACATGCTTGAATGAGTTTGCTGTGGAAGAACTTGAGTGACCCACTTAATGCCCTGACCTCAGCCCCATTGGGCACATTTGGGATGAATTCGAGCAGAGATCCAAACCAGGCCTTCTCATCAGACCTCGTTAGGACGGACCATTAGTACCTCCTTTCATCCTCCAAAATCATATTACTGCCTATGGATTTAGAAAGACCTTTTATGAAATCTTCTGTATTTGTAATGCATAGTTGTCCCAAGACTTTTGTCCATTTGTACACACATACACACACATAAAACCATCTTCTCAGCTCCTGTTGGCAACCATATTTCAACAAATCATTATCACTCAAGTTCACAGCAAGGTGTTTTGCCTGACACTGTAGCACAAATGAGCCACAAATGTTACCACTTGCAACTAGCTGTTGTCTTACAGCAGCATGTACAGTGGCTGCAGCTAGTAAGTGCTATCCAGCTACAATAAAGGAAACAGGATCATCAGACTGAGCTTCTCTCTCCTTTGTTGCATTTCCTGTGCAATGAACTCCAAATCCTACAAATCTGCTGTGACAAATTGTTATAAAATGTGATGTAATCCAAGTAGTTCATTGTACAGCCTGTTGTTTTGCTGTCCAATATCAGAGTGAGAAACACTGATGCCTCTAAGCAGGAAAGAGGCTAAACCTATCTCATACTGCGACTGTGGTGATACAATAGAGTGTGTGTTGGTGAAGTAAATTTGACAGCAGGAACCTATAGAGTAAGTACAGAGGGTTTTTTTTTAATGAATTATTAATAATAATAAACACACCTAATGTGTTTTTGTGCTCTTTTGAGATCTTATTGCTTTCCAAGTTAGAATGCTGGCCTAATTAACTTCATAAAGGTAATGATCGACCCTCATCAGTCATAATGGGATCGGCAAATTTTTAATTGAATTGCAATTTCACTGTGATGCTCAGGTTCTGCGTGATTCATACTTGCTACAAAAAGTAATTCCTCAAGAACCTCCTGTGATCAGAAAAGTTCACTACGAAAGAATTTGCATTTCTGCACTAGACCTGTAACTCAGATTCTGCGTTATAATGTTACTGTGAAACGCAAAGCAAATGCAGCAATTTTTTTATAGGTGTCCAATCACATTCAGTTAATAATCCGACTCACATGCAGAGATGCAACTTTCAGCATGTAAAGCTGATCATGTTCATTTTTATTTAATGTCTTTACTCCCTCCTTCATCATTCCTCCTAACTTCAAAACGCAGAAAAGTTCCTTTCTTTAAGCCAACCACTCATCATCCATAAGCACCATTAAGCTGGCTGTATGAGTAAACATCAGCCAACTTTGAAACTACAACTGTCTTGCCAAAATGGCATAATACTTGGCAGCGGAAATAAATCAGTTCATAATGACTATAGGAGGACATTCATACTTTCTTTCTCAGGGATGGATGAATGCCAAATGTAAGTGAGAAAATCTAAATGTTTGGAAAGATTATCATCTGATAAAGTTTTGCCATTCCTCAAATGTTCATTTTCATTATCAAATCCCCCTGTGGTCAGTTAAGACTCCCTGCCTCAACTTTGGACCTCTCTTCTGAGAAACAGTTTGCACAGAATCAAAGCCAAAGAGGATTTTAATTAGTCTCTACTAATGGTTCAGCAGCAGTTATGGGGTTAGATTGGGTGAGAAAGGACAGTGCCAAGAAATGCAATTTACTATTCCATCCAGTATGCCTAGTCTTTGTTTCATGTCGGTTTGAGTTGGAGATTTAAAGTGAGCTGTGCCCCAAGGAAAATTATTAGATATTACTGCATAGTTAGAACAGCTGTACACTGGCAGCTCCGGCCGGAAGCAGAAAACTGCTTAAAGCTGTTTCAGTCTTTTTTGGGGGGTTTTCAGCCAGCAGGAGGCAGAACATTTACAAAACTAGATAATAGGTGCACATCCCAGAACAACCTTGTAATTACCAGAAAAGATTTTTTATTTCTTTTTTGTCATCGTGATTTATTTCTGATTAATGTGAGTATTGCAACTTAACAGGTAATGCTAACGTTCCACTGTCTGCCTTTTTAAGTGAATTAGGGATTTTAATCAGGGAGTAAGAAACTAAGGGACACTCATGGGCTAGTGATTTCTCAATCACACAGCAAAGCATACCCTGCTTTATTGTTCTTCTGGACACTAATGGAGCCCATAATTTACAAAATTAACATAATGATGAATACAATATAACTTGAGCCCTTAATCTCTTCAGAAAAGTGTTTACTGAGCAAGTGAGTGGAGGACAATTTTCCCATAGACTTCTAAACAGCTCAACGTCTTTTTTTGCAGCTACAGGAGTGGCCCATGGAGGTCTTCTGAAAGAATGTAGATCTAAGGCACTTCTGCATTGACTTCATTTTTTAGACCCAGAAGCGAAGTACTTTTTTTTATGTATGGTTGGAAACATGTTTACTTCCAGCGGGTCTTTGTCTTTTCTTTCATTTAACTTTGGGAAGGTCAAACACCATCTCTAGGGCAGCGGTATTTACTAATGCTGTAGTTTCAGTTTTTGCTTTACTTTGTTTATCTGTTTGTTAGCAGGATTATGCACAAAGTTGCAGATGGACTGGCACAGAAATTTTACCAGTGATGGGAACTGTCCCAACTTGGTGGTTAACTTCTGGAGTTTTTTTTTTAATGTTTTGTCAGCATTGTGAGATAGGGCAAAATTTGCTGTTGGGCTCGAGTGGAAGTACTGCAAACAGCAGCTTTGAACTGAAAACTGCAGCACGAATGCATGACAGGGAAAATGGGGGGGG
>VUQH01021266.1:7272-56597 GCA_015106775.1 Etroplus canarensis | reverse complement strand
CTCTCCCTTTTTCTCATTCTCTTGCACACACACACACACACACACACACACACACACACACACACACACACACACACACAGCTCACAGTTACTGGTTATATCTGGTCAGGAGGGTGTGGAAAGCTGGCAATAGGGGAAAGACAGTCTGCCCAGTACAAATAGAACACCTGTCAAACCAGTCAGACACAAAGACAGAAAGTCTGCACAAAATAGAAGTTTAAAACAACCTATATGTTTGAGTGAAGTGCAGTTTTTCATTTTTTGTTTTTATAGGAACACTTTCAACCTTGTCTCTCTATATCATTTTGAATCTAGGATGTTATTGCACAAGCATTAAAAATGTGGTACAGGCTTTGCACTGAAACTTGACAACATTTTGTACAAGGGAAACATTCATGACTTGTTTTTCTCACTCTTTTCCCTCCCATCTTATAGCCATATTTATGCAATGAGTCTGTATTACACAATACAGAATGTTGTTTGTAGCTGCTAACCTGTAACTTCTCCAAAGAAAACTCCAGGGAAAACACTGCCCTATTACGAGGAGTATAACCTCTCAGACCTTCTATGATCTGCTGGCAATAAAAAGTGTATCTGGTTAACAAAAAAATCATCTTTTTCATATGTGAAAACAAGTCTTGTTTTTAAGATCTGGCATGAATGTACTACTATTAACCTTTATTCTTGTCTATGAGGATGGAATTCTACCGAGGCAAGGGAAGAATGATGTCATATTTGAACAAAGATTTCAGGTATATGGTCACCTTTACACACCCACATTTAGAAATGAATGAACATGTGTGGAATTTCACAGTAAAACTTCTTGGTTCAAAGACAACTTATTTTTCCCCTTCTTCAACTACATATAACCAAGCCCTGCTGACCCATATTTGTATGCAAGGATAGAACCTGTGTCTGAATTTTGAAGCCTGTCAAAATAATGGGATCAGTCAAATCCAAATGTATTAATTTCAGTTCAGCACATTTTACAAAGTAGTTTTCCATGTTCAAGCAACCAAATTTTAGCTGCAGCTCTAACTGATTAATAAATTGATTTATTTTTCTTAGAAAATTAACTTAAGCTCAGTGTCAGTACTGATAAGCTACTGGTGAAATGAAATGTACACCCACCAGTGTCTTTATTGTCAGGTATAACTTACTAGCGCTGGGTTTGACCCCAGTTTGCATTCAAAACTGCCTTGATTCTTTGTGGCATAAATTCAGCAAGGTGCTGGAAACATGACTCAGAGATTTTGGTCCATGCTGACTTGATAGTGTCACACAGTTGATGCAGATTTGTTGGCTGCACGTGTATGATGCAAATCTCTGATTCCACCAGATTTGATTGAGATCTGGTGATTGTGGAGGCCATTTGAGAACAGTGAACCCATTGTCATGTTTAAGAAACCAGGTTGAGATGATATGAGCTTTGTGACATGGCGCGTTAGCCTGCTGGAAGCAGCCATCAGAGGATGGATAAACTGTGGTCATAAAGGAATGAATCAGAAATAGAATCAAAATCAGAATACTTTATTAATCCCAGGGGATAAATTGCATTATGTTACAGAAGATCAGTTATATATGAATAAATATAAATTTGAAAGACAGAAAATGAAGATTAAAATAAATAAACAAATAAACATGTCTGTATAAATTGCAATATGTAACATAAATAACTCCACAGTTAAACATATACAATATGTACAAGATGTGGGAATAAAAGAAACTGGTCAAGGTGTCACGGGTAGGAATTATAAAGTCTGAGCATGGTCTACAACAATACTCAAGAAGATTGTGGCATTTAAACAATGTTCAGTTGGCACTAGGGCCTGAAGTGTCCAAAGAAAATATTCCCCACACTATACACCATCAGCCTGAACCATTGATACGAGGCTGGATGGATTAATATTTTCATGTTGTATACATCAAATTTTGAGCCTACAAAATTGAGACTCGTCAGACTAGGAAACATTTTTCTAATCTTTTTTTATCCAACTTTTGTGAGTCACAGCAAATTGTAGCCTCAGTTTCCTGTTCTCAGCTGACAGAAATAGCACCTGATGGAGTCTTCTACTGCTGTAACCCATCTGCTTTAAGGTTTGATGTGCTGTGTGTTCAGAGATGCTGCATACCTTGGTTTTAACAAGTCGTTATTTAAATTACTGTTGCTTTCATACTGAAGTAGTCTTTGACCTCTGGCACCAACAAGGCATTTTCGCCCAGGGACCTGCCACTCATGGGATATTTTCTCTTTTTTGGACCTCTCTCTTTGAATCCTTGAAATGGTTTTGCAGGAAAATCCCAGCAGATGAGCAGTTTCTGAAATACTCAAACCAGCCCGTCTTGCACCAACAACCATGCCACATTCAAAGTCACCTTTCTTCCCCATTCTGATGCTCGGTTTGAACTTCAGTAGGTTGTCTTGACCACGTCTACATACCTCAATGCACCAAGTTGCCACCATGTGATTGGATGATAAATATTTAAATTAGCAAGTAGTTGAAAAGGCATATCTAATAGACTGACTTTTGAGTTTACGTTACATCGGCTGACATTCATAAAAATATTGTCTACCTAACCGAAGCTTTGCGAAGTAGGACACATGCTCTTGCTACTTCCAAATGCCATAGCTTTTGGTCATTTAGAAGCAGCAACATGTTCAAGATGAGCCTTAATCTGAAATAGGTCCCTGTGCTGTGGAAGAGGTCATGCCTCATGCCTGTGCGAAAGACATCACACCCCGTGCCCTTAAGGACTACAGATCGATGGTACTGACATCACACATCATGCAAACCCCAGAGAGAATTATCTTAGACCAGCTCCAGCCAATCATCAGCCCCCCTGATGGACCCCCTCTAATTTGCCTACCAGCTCTGACTTGGAGTTGAGGACGTCATTATCTGTCTGCTCAACCACATCTACACTCACCTGGAAAAGCCACTGAGGACTGTGCGGGTGATATTTTCTGACTTCTCCAGTGCATTCAGCACCATCAGGCTGGCTCTACTGCGTGAGAAGCTGACAGTGATGCAGGTGGATGCCTTCCTTGTGGCCTGGATTGTTGGCTACCTGACTGACAGACCACAGTATGTGCATCTGCAGCACTGTGAGTCAGACGCTGTGGTCAGCAACTCTGGAGCCCCGCAGGGTGCCAGTCTCTCTCCTTTTCTCTTCACCCTCTATACCGAAGACTTTAGCTACTGCACAGAGACTTGCTCCCTTCAGAAGTTTTCTGATGACTCTGCATTGTGTACCAGAGTGTTTCAAAGAGGACAATGAGGAAGAGTATAGGACTGCAGGGACTGGCCAACTTTCCAACGTGGTGCGAACAGAACCATCTACAGCTTAATGTGACAAAGACTAAAAAACTGGTTGTGAACTTGAGAAGGACCAAAACACAAGTGACCTCTGTTTCCATCCATGGGGTCTGTGTGGAGAGAGTGGAGGACTACAAATATCTCGATGTTCACACTGACAATAAAATTGGACTTTGTTAAAAACACAGAAGCCATTTTAAGAATTAATAATAACCTTTTTGAGGTCATATGGGTCAAAGGTCAAGGTCACATGGAGTCGTCGCCACCATAGGGGCTGATTGGGCTCCTGGAGCTTTGCCAATGCTTTTATGGTTTGTTCCTATGCAGAAGTAGAACTGATAACATTTTAGATGTCCTTGAGTGCCTGGCCATCTGTTCATTATAAAATTTACCAATACAGTAGTTAACTTGTTTGCTGTATTTTTCCCAAACTTTGGTTAAAACCGATGATAGGTAGAACATCTGATCTGGCAGCAGACTGAGGGTAGCAGATACCAACAGACTTAAACTGATCTTCAAGGCCAGAAATGTCATGGGTTTGGAGCTTGACTCTCCAACAGTGGCGTCAGAAAGGAGGATGCTGTCCAAGTTAAGGCCAATATTAGACAATCCTTCACACCCTCTCCATGACGTACTGGACAGGCACAGAAGCATGCTCAGCAGTAGACTCAGTCCACAGTGATGCACCACAGAACGCCACAGGAAATCATTCCTACCTGTGGCCATCAAATTCTATAATTTCTCCTGTAACACCTGGAATAGTTTCTATTGGCATATCTTGTACTTACTGTATATAGTGTTTAACTTTGGAGTTATTTATTTTACATATTGCACTTTATACACTGGCTTGTGGGTCCCTATGGCTGGTTTTTTTTATACATACATGTTTATATTTTTTTAATCTTCATTTTTCTGCCTTTCATATTTATATTTGTTTATATCTGAGTGTCTGTAACAAAATGCAATTGCTCCCCTGTGAATGATAAAATTTTCTGATTCTGATTAGTTATTATAATATAAAAAAGGCAGCAATACTTCAGAACAAGTCCACCTCTGTGCAGCCTTATAGAAGTGTACCTTCGGCTGATCCCTTGTATTCTCACCAAGGGGTCGCCACAGCAGATTAATCTGCATTGGTAATATGGCAGAGGTTTTATGCCGGATGCCCTTCCTGACGCGACCCTCCATGGTGAGAAGGGTTGTGTCCCCACCTGGCACAAGCCCCTGCATCAGAAAGGGCATCCGACTTTATGTTTTATTAAAATATTACTCTTGGTACCTTTTCAGACAATTAAGTCTCTTTTATACAAATCAATAATGTAACTACAAAGCATTTCTTACTACATGAACTTAAATGCAGACAAGGAATAGGCAGGTATGCAGACACCTATAACAAGCCAGTTTTAATTAAGTTATATGTCAGAAAATATTTTAAAAAGTTAACAGAAATTGTCCAGAGCCAAAGGTACCCTCAAAATGCATGTTTTTTGTGATTACAATCATAAAATCCAAATATATATATAATGGAAACAAAAAATGTTCACAAATTATCAATTTTCAAAATTGGTGTCAAAATAAATATGAAATAGTTTAATCAACTTTTTTTGTAAATTATGACAAATGTTCGACCACCTCAACCAACTAAAAGCCTGCAGCAAAAAGCACCCTTTTCCCATCTTTTTTATTAAATATTTGAACTGTGAATGGTTTAACTGAAGCAGTGCCTATGAAAACATTAATGTTACATAAGTTGGTTAAAACCACTTGTTTGCATCACAGCCTGCTCCATCAAATTAAAAGCAAACATTATAAATACATGGTGGTAGGCACATGTGAAAAATCATCTGACCAGCTGGCTGAAATTGGCTTAGTATATCTGGTTAAGCACACAAGATATAATGGGCAAACAAACAGAGCTGCGTGGATATTGCTGCAAGGCAACACTGCACAGAAAAACAAGCAAAGTGTCCACACGAAGATGAGCAAACACACAGGACTGACAACAAAAATGACAGATGGGCAATACAGCCACTGAAAAGGGGAACATTGTTTTTGTGTTGACACAATTGATGTCTAAAATACACAAAATGATATGTGAAGAATGCAAAAAATCTATGCACCAACCTGATGACTCAGTTTAATCAATCTTTACAGGGCAGTTTATGTAAACTCTAAATGTTACTGAAAACTAATTTTAAAATTTAAAAAGTATGCTTTTGCAGACAAATATAGCAATGCATTTACTTGTGAATTTATTTTTTGCTCACTGGATGGACATCAGTACAATAAAACTGTGTTACATAAGTTACCGAACATCGCTTATTTCTGTTCTCTCTTCACAAGGCATCATGCTCTGTGCTGTGTAAAATTTATGACAAAGGGTCCTTATAGATTTCCTTCCATACCCTCCTTCATTCTTGATGTCAAGTGATTAGAAGTAAGCAAATGACCCACCAACACTTCCTTAAAACAAGCCAATGAACAACTGTGACTGATTGATTCCCTGAGGGGAGAGCTCTCATCCAAATAGGCTCATGAAGATCACATGGAACTCTATTCTTACCCCAGATATTAACTTTCTATTTCTAACATTCATTTTCAATGTTGAGAAAATTTTAGGGTTTACAGATACTATACTGTAAACCTAGTAATAGGTAATGTTTTAGCCAGCAGTGAATAGAATGAAAGGAGAAAAATAAGCTGACTGAGTAACTCAAGCATTTGTATATGTTTTGCATTGGCTGACTGCCAACCTCTACATGCCTGGTTTCAGAGTCCTCAGAGTGTTTATCGCAACATGACTGGATGCCTAGAAACCTACAGAGGAATAGACAAGATGTGGCAACATGCCAGCACAGACTATTGAGGAACTAATGAGGAAGAAGTAGTTGCTGATGTCTCTCCATCCATCACTCTCCCTCTGGCCTAGATACTTGTCTTCTCTCAAGAGTTTAGCCAAGCATGGCTCCTACTATTCTTGTACTTCTATAATCAATATAAGCCGGACAAAGTCATTTTTTCAAAGTCCACTGTGGGGCTTTTTTCCATTCTTCACATTTTCTCTCTGCTGGAGCCTTGTTTTTTAACATGTAGCACAGCCAAATTTACAATTGGGAACATCTGTCTTTTCATTCTTTTGTGTTCTCCAAGTGACATTTTTAACACATATGAAGAAGAAAACTTCAGTAAGCATCAACAATGTGTGAAAATTCGGTCAACTGTGAAACCAGCTGCTACAAACACAACCCACATTTTTAAGCAGCTTTCAGAGAAAAAAAAAAAATCAAAGAATAAAGCAAAGCCTAAATGTATCAACTCCACAGACTGTATATAAAAGATGGACACAGTCTCCAGTCTTCTAAAGTTTGTTTGTAAAAAACATCTAAAAGAAAAAGGACCTAAATTTAAGGTCTTACTGAATTAAGAAAAGGGCTATAAAACATATTTGAGCCTTATAATGAAGCTTATTAAGTATGAATTAGCCTATTAACATTACTAATTTGGTGTAAATAATTAAAGTCACTTAACAAAAGTAACTACTTTGTACTGGGCCATATTTGTATTTTCATTATAATAATACCACGTTTGTTACATTTATGAAATTATAGAACTAGAATATTAACAATGTGTTGATTTTTTACCATAAAAAATATTATTATAACAAAATAAAACAGAACAATTGTCAGGTGGAGAGACATATATATATTAGCATCTTTAGGCCTTCTTTAAAACAGCGTAATTAGCAGGCCATCCTGTTAATGTGCAAATTAAATCAAAAGTAGTCTACTTTGATAGTTATTAAAACATACAGCAGTAAGAGCTTTAAAAATAGTAATCGTTAAAAAAATTAAAAATGCTAGTTTCAAGCATACCGATAAGACAGTGGCAATAGATATTTGACCATGGACCATTGATGTGTTTATATCCATTCTGGCCATCACTGCTAAGGTTCAGTAAAATTAAGAAGATAAGGCACTGGATATTAGATGCAGTCTAGGATACACACACTTTGGTGTGTTTGGTGTATTTGGTCTAAGGCAATACATTTTTACAAATCAAGAATGTAAAGAAATACTTAAAGCATAATCAATAAAAATTAAATGTTAAAAAATAACTATTTCTCATCTCCATATTTATATTCATCCAAGCTTATTGTCAAAGCCACAGGGAGCCACTGGAGATGGACAAAAGAGCCATACACAGAGGGTGTGGCCACTATGCGGTTGACAAGTACCTACCTAAGTGTTCAATTTTTGTCAGTCAGAGCCAAACCTTGCTTGTGATGTTTGGTTTAAAAAACTAAGATGGCAACAATCAAGGATTTAAAACACAAGTTAGCAAACCAACAGGTGACATCACAGCCACTTACATCCTCTATATACAGTCTATGGTAGACTCAAGCCAAGTCCACACAGAAGGTAACAAAGAAGCATTTTATTTGAATTTCATGCACGTGACTCAAAGTCAAAATCAACTCCATCATCAAAAATTGCTATGTCAAACTGCATTATAACTTTTTATTTCTTCTTTCATACCAGTTACTTAAAGTTCTCCTCATCTTGGTTCATCTGGTAGAAACTATGTGTCATCCACGCACTGATGATTGAGTCTTAAATATTATCGGTGCAGCTAAAGCCAACATCTGGGAACATTTAAAGAAAGAGATGACCTTGATTACTGGCACAAATAACAAAATAGTTTCTAACAGCCATTCCAAGCTTCAGACCGCTGAAGCCCAGTTTGAAATGCAAAAATGTCGTGCAGTACTCCCAAACCTTTAGTCTCGACCATCACATGACCAGAGGTTTTTCCTTTGTATTTTTCCACTGATTCATTTTGATCTTCTGAAGAATTCCTTGCTGAACTTGATTCACTTTCCAAATTATTTTTTTCCAAATGTTGGCAAGATGTAAAACAAGTTCAGGATGAAAAACAGATCACAAAAGGAAAAAATCAAAGTATGTCATTTTTAAACCCCATGGTTTTGTTTCAATAGTTCAGGTTTTCTTTTAAAAAAAAAAGTTTCATAGCAATTTTAATATTACACTGAAAAAGCCTGAAGAAAAAGTCACAGAAATAAGTTCTGTAAGATTTAAAAACGTGGTTAACATTAAAATCTTATGAGAATAAATCATTTCTGTTAATTCAATAAACCTTTAATTCATTTATTGTAAATAACCACTGGCGGTCCACCTGCAGTATCTTTACAACCCACATGGGGGCTGCGGCCCACACTTTGAGAATCAGTGCTTTTATATTATTTAAGAATCAGACAGGCTTAGCATACACATGATGTGTGAACAACATGACACAGCTGATTCCTGCTATACAAGTAAACATAAAAATGTATATTTACATTCATTGTCACAAGATGATATACAGGTGTTCTTTTTGTATAAAAGCTCTTTGTTTTGTTGAGTTTCATTTTTCGACACAAAATATAATAATTGTTTCTTTTGCTACTTTCTTTGCATTCTTGAATTTTTCCATCTTCCTTATTCCTCTCCTCATTTACTGTTACATTTAAGTGTACTTTCTGCTATACCTCAATGGACCTGTTCATACACCTACCTCCATTCCAGTCTCATTTTCTTTTTCCTGGTCATTCAACAATGGTTTACCTTGTTTTCAAATAGTTCTAATAGTTTAGATCTTTGTGTAATGTGAATGTCAGCCTAAGAGTTTTCACTTTTGTTTGGTATTGTAAACAAGTGGCTCATTCCTTTTTTTAACTCAGCAGACATAGCACATTCTACTGTATTGCAAAATACAAAACTAGATACAGATATGTATGTTTTATATACTGGGGTTCAAAATAGACTTTTACTGTCAGTCTGAATGGAAGTGGTACTCAAACACATAGTACTACACCTCCATGGTCCAACCTCCTGTATCATCTTCACTGCACTAAAACTTAGAAAGAGTAAACAAGTTTTTAAGCCTGTATGCATAGATGCATGTAGTGTTGTGACAAAAAAGCATTGTGGTGTTTCAGTCAAAAAGTCTAAATTCCCATATTGCTGAGCAGTCAAGCTATTTTAGAGTCCTTGATAGGTAAGAGTAGTTTTCACCAACACCACCAAACATTTAAATGACTTTGAACATGGCATAGCTGTTGGTGCCAGATGTGGTTGTCTGGGTATTTCAGAAACTGCTGCTCTACTGGGATTCTCCTGTACAACTATCTCTGGGGTTTATAGAGAATTGTCCGAAAAAAAGAAAATATCCAGTGAGCAGCAGTGCTCTGGAAGAAAATGCCTTGTCGATGCTCAGAAGAGAATGGCCAGACTGCTCTGAGCTACTAGGAAGGTAACAGTAACTCAAATAACCCCTTGCTAAAGCAGACATTTGAGGAAGAACATCTCTGAAAGTACAACACCTCAGAGTTTGAAACAGATGGGCTACAGCAGTTGACCATACCAGGTGCCACTTGTATTAGCTAAAAACAGGAAACTGATGCTGCTATTTCCATAGGGTCACAAAACTGGACAATACAAGATTGGAAAAATGTTGCTTAATCTGATGCGTCTCAATTCTGCTGTGACATTCAGATGGTAGCATGGATCCATCCTGCCTTGAATCAAAGATTCAGGCTGCTGGTGGTGGTTTAATACTGTGGAGAATATTTTCTTGGTACACTTTTTATGACCACACTGCACCCATCTTCTGATGGCTGCTTCAGTCAGAATCAGAACAGTTTATTAATCCCAGAGGGGGTTTGCTTAGATTACAAATTCTCCATTAGATATAAGTATATATAAATTTGAAAGATAGGAAAATGAAAATGTATAAACCTATATGCAAAAAGTGCAAGGTCACATCAAGCAGGATACACCTTGCTAGTACCCCATAGCAAGGGAACCTCCTTTTGCCTTGCTAGGGGGTACTAGTAAGGTGTAACTTATAAATTGGCCAGTGAGTGCATGCATATGTGTTTTTAATTCAAAAAGTTAAAAATAAACGCTACTGAACACTGCAGTTTATGTTGTACATACAGTTTAAAAAGAACTACCTTTTGTAGCGTCTCCCCAATGAAAAAATTCATTTTAGCTGCGTGTGATTCAAACCTGAAATCAGTGACAACATCTAAATTGCTTCACTGAGCACTAATCATTTTTTAAAATGTATTCGAAACCAGGATTTCATTGTGAGTTTCTAAAAGGTCTCCCTTTTCTTGGTTCATCTGGTAGAAACTGTGTGTCATCCACATACTAATGAATGAGTCAGTAATATTATGAGAGTGGCTGAAGCCAACATCTGGAATAATTCAAAGAAAGGGACAACCTTGATTACCGGTCCAAACAAAGGCTTGCGATGTTTGTGATAGGCTCAGTTTTCAGCTCAGTGAGAAGCATCCAAAATATTACACAACTGGCTCCTGCAAAACAACTCAGTAAAGTATGAAAAAAATGCTTACTTCTGTGTCAGAAGATGCCATAAAAGTGGAGCTGTTAGGTAATGTGCTGTCAGAACATTCCAGGAGTGTTTTTTTAAAGAGTGAACATTTATGTGAGTGTGTATGCATGAATATGTGTTTGTGTCTCTCAGGTTGTGTGGCTCGCTGGAACTGTGGGTCTAATAAGCCAAGAGGTGTGAGAGATGACAGCAGCACAATGTAATTATATCTTTTCTCATGTCTCAGAACATGTAGTATCAGCGTATGAGGGTAAACAACTCCTTGCCTTTGCTTTGCACCTTTAAGCTGAAGTTTCCGTTCTGTATTCAGTCATGAACTCGAAAAAACGTTGAACTGTTAAAGACCCAAAAAAGGGAACATCAGCATTTCCTCTTTGACACGTGAGTCTTAGTTAAGACACAAGGCACGGGCATCTGAAATGACCAAATCAACATGCAGACAGAAACCACACTGGTTTCAGATAGGGCAGGAAAATCACAAACACACACACACACACACACACACACACACACACACACACACACACAGACACGTTTCATATACCACACACAAGTAGGGCTACAAAAACACAGAGACAGGCAGATACAGACAAGTGTGACAAATAGCTATCGAGAGGAAGGGGCAGAGTGTGAAAAACGTGCTATCAGGCTGCATTCATTACCCAATTGTAGATTATCATGATCTGCTGTATTTTTTTGGAAAATTTGTGAACAAATCTTATATGTATTTCTAACAGTGCTTCACACTGTTTTTCACACACAGCTTTCAGCCATTTCTTGTGTAGAGGGGGGTATAATGATTTATGCCACAGCCAGTGAAAATTATATAGCTTCTGACTGGTTAATACATTTTAGTAAAAGTATAAAGTTTAGTAAAAGGACATGTTCATGTGTAAAAACAGCAGCCTCAAATTAAAAGATTAGAATTAGGGTTATGAGTGTATCCTTCATTAAACACACGGAAGCTATTATAAGAATTGATAACTTTTTTGAGGTCATAAGGGTCAAAGGTCAAGGTCACATGGCGTCGTCAATAAAAGTATTGCCATAATAGGGGATTTATTCCTATGCAGACGTAGAACTGATAACATTTTGGAGGTCCTTGTGTACCTGGCCATCTGTTCATTATAAAATTTACCAATACAGTAGTTAACTTGTTTGCTGGATTTTTCCCAAACTTTGGTTAAAACCGATGATAGGTAGAACATCTGATCTGGGCAGCAGACTGAGGGTAGCAGACACCAACAGACTTAACAAACTGATCTTCAAGGCCAGTAATGTCGTGGGTGTGGAGCTTGACTCTCTGACAGTGGTGTCAGAAAGGAGGATGCTGTCCAAATTAAGGACAATATCGGACAATCCTTCACACCCTCTGGACAGGCACAGGAACACCTTCAGCAGCAGACTCATCACAACACGATGCACCACAGGAAGACATTCCTACCTGTGACCATCAAACTCTGCAACTCTTCCCTTTAATAGGTGGACTATTTTTCTTTCCCTATATTTGTATCTAGTACTTAATATATTGAACGTTTCATGTGTTGGTTTATACAGTTTAAACAGTTTCATTTTCTATCTGTTCATATTCATATATATTAACTTATTTATTTCTATCTAATAGAGCATCTGGTCCCCAAGCAATTTCCCTCCCGGGATTAATAAAGGATTCTAATTCTGATTGTGAGAGTATGTAGTCCAAGGTCAAGGTCACACTGGATCAGTGACCTGGCTAAGTTCTAGGCATTTCATTAAACATACAGTATATACAGCCGAAAGAAGAAGAATATACAGTTTACATAATGCTTTTCAAATCTACAAACATGAGAAAAAGCAAAGTGAATGTAAACACAGTGGCAAACATTAGCCACAATGAAGTTGTTAGCTTGAGTCAAACTTAGGGTACAGGAGAGTTTGGGCTCACACAATGAGTTGCATTATAACAACTTCTGTGTTCATCATGTTACGGAAAATGGTCAAAAAACATTTTATGTCTGTACAGTTTTTGACTCAAATGTAATAATTTAATTCTTAAAATATATTTGCCATGTTAGGGTTTTAATCCATAGGATTTTCTTCAGGCATATTATCACAACATTTTTGATTCCTAACACTGTTTTAAACAATTGCACTTGAGCTAAATAGTGTACAGATGGGCTGCACAGTATTGTAATGTCTAGCACTGTCACCTCACAGTAAAAGGATCTTGTGTTCAAATTAACCAGCTGGCTTAGGCATTTCTCTGTGGAGTTTGTATGTTTGTATGTTCTCCCTGGGCTTGTGTCAGTTCTCCCCAGGTACTCTAGCTTCCTCCCACACTCCTAAGACATGCATGTTACGGTTAATGCTAACTTGGCCATAGGCCTCTCTATGTTAACCTGCACTAGACTGGCAACCTGTCCAGAGTGTAACCTGCCTCTCCCCTTTGACAGGCCCCATCCCCATCCCCTCCCAGCCCTGAACTGGATAACCAAAAGAAGATGGACAGAAAGAATTCACATTTTTTCTTTTCTTGTGACATATTCTGACATTTTTTGGACTGGCACCTAAAATGATCTTTTCCTAGATGTTCACATTTTCACTGAATGCAGCAAATCCTGCAAAATCACTATTCATTGGTTCCACATTCAATTAAAGTGCTGCAATAAAATCTGGAAAAGTCTAGAAGAGATGGTCATTTCTTTTTATCTCATTTGTATATGTAGAGAGCCAACACAAAATGAGACGCTTGGCCAGCATAGAGTCTTAGTCGCACATGCTCTCAACTAGCGTATGTGAGAAGGACGCAAATGTACATGCTCTGCAGGTCCAATACTGCACATGTGTGGCTAATTCAATGACAAAATCTTTTGAAACTTGGATATTTGCACCACAAAGCAGCTTTCCATTTAAAGCAACGTGGTGCCATCTCATAACAAAGTAATGGAGTCTCCCTAATCATATATAATGTACCTTTCGGCTCCTTCCTTGTATTCTTCACCAAGGGGTCACCACAGTGGATTAATCCACATTGGTAATTTGACAGAGGTTTTTACGCCTGATGCCCTTCCTGACGCAGCCGTCACCGGAATTGAGCCAGGGACCTTTTGCTTGTAAGGTGAATGTGCAAACCACTACACTACAGGGGACACCTCCCTAAACATATATAATCATCATTATTGCGCTAAAATACATGGGGGATGGGGGTTATTGTTATATCATCCCCATTATGCTATCTCATTAACCCAGCAAGAAATATTGTCAGGCAGTTTGTCCAAAATCTGCTGCTTTGTAATTTTGTCAATATAAAACATCAACGGTGCTACAAACTCTGTATGTGTGTGTGGGTGGCGTGTGTGATGGATCAATATCATCACAAGTATTTTGACACAGTGTCTTATTACGCTTACAAAATTAGGCATTGGCTGCCATTTTCAACTATAAATACCTTTCAGGCAGTGGTTCTCAAACTTTTTCTGACCCACTTCAGAAGCTGAAAAAAGTTCATGCCCCACATCCCACAATTTTTAATCAATAATTTATAATAAAACAGGATCCAAGTATGATTTTACTTAAAGATCAGTGTAAACTCTTGTTTATTTTCTCTCAAGAAAATAAAATATATCATGTTCAGTTATCTCAGTTTCACTTCATATTTTTCACCTGGTTCTGCTCCCAACCTGCAATTTAAGAGCCACTAGTAAGTATACTGAAGTCCAGTGTTCCCTCTAAGCTGCCCGCTTGCGCAATCGTGCACTCTGCGCACAGCAAATCTATGTAGCGCACATGCGCACATGCACGTGGGAAGTCTATGCAGCGCACATGCACGCGGGAAGTCTATGCATGCGCGCAGCTTAGAGGGACCATTGTTGAAGTCTATTATTTTGCTCCCAGTTGGTCTGTCAGCTGGACTTTGAGGTGCATGTTGTAGGGTAATCAGACCTTTATGGTACTGTTCTATCAGTACAGCTGTTCTCATCTCCAGGGCACCAATTAGCAGCATTTTGTCAAGCTCATTTAGGCACAAAGTGTCCTTTTGCTGTTGTGCTCTGATGCTCCAGGTTATGGCATTATTGAGACTCGGTTCTCACTCATTACTCTGACTTTTAGAACAGCCGAACACTGAAACAAGATCCACCTTCCAATGAGAAACCATGTTCCTATTATGTACTTTAAGCCTTTAAGACTAATGAAAAAGACCATATTTCAAGGAAAACTGAGTTTACCTTGCTGTTTTTTTATGTTTCATGTTAAGTTATTATTGTTTGCTGGTATTGTAGCAGGTTGCTTTGATCTTAATGTTGTATATAGTTTTTTTCTTTTTAAGCATAACCGTCGCATCCTTAATGCAGACTTTAATACCATGTTTTACAGGGATACATTGAATAAAGGATAATATAGTATATTGTAGCTCATTAGTATAGTATATTGAAGTCTTAGTTATTTTGTTGGCCTATTGGCTGGTCTCTGAGGTGCATAGGCTAATCAGGTTTTTATGGTATTATTGTATCAGTACAGCCAGTTCTTATCTCTGGGACATTAATTAGAGTCATTTTGTCAAGCTCATTTTGCTAATTTAGGCACAGGGTGTCCTTTTGCCGTTGCACCCTGACAAAATGGGCTGTGGCATTATCATCATTTGTTAGTGTGTAAGATTACTGTTGTGAAGTAGCATGTTTTAAACCAAGCCACGAGCAACAGCACCCACCTACTGCTCAACGTAACTACATTTCAAATTATGCACAATTTTAAGCCTTGATTAAGGAAAAAAAACCTGCAAAGTTGTCATGAACAGGCAAATTAGCTACTCACTGCCTGACTGATGGATGAGAGGCCCCCTGTTAACAGGCTTATTTCAGCTTTTCTTCACTTTCACCTCTGTACCCTTGTTTCCCTCTGATCCCAACCTCTCCCACCTACTGCTGCAAGTAAACCCAATAAAATGTAATTCACTCCTTTGCCGCTACCCATAGGGTTTGCTTTTCTGTTTCCCTGTGTTTCACATTCAGCATTGCTATTATTTTTGTTGGCACTATAATAGCTTGCTTTGATCTTGGTGTTGCATATTGTGGGTTCTCTCCCAGTGCCAAACTGCTTTTATGATGATGTTGCTTCTAAACAAAAGAATCCACTGCCTACTTAATGCAAACTTTTACTGCATGTTTCTGTGGGCTAAAGTCAATATAGGATAATGCAGTATATTGTGGATTCTTAGAATAGTGGAGTGTTTCTCAAACTTCTTCCTGGCATGCCCCACTTTGGGCATACAGATGCTAATAAAAGTTCAGGCCCCACACCCTTTTTCATAATCAATAATTAACAAGAAAAAAGGATACAAATAGATTTGATTTAAAGATCTGCGCAATATCATTTCATACACATTCAACTTAGTTTTACTTCATGCTTTTGACTTAGTTGTTGGCATCTGACAGTTGGAGAACCACTAGCATAATTTATCTGGCTGTTGGCTGGTCTTTGAAGTCCATGTGGTAGGCTAATCAGACTTTTAGAGTACTGCTGTATTGGTATAGCCAGTTCTCATCTCCAGGGTGTCAAATAGTGCCATTTTGTCAAAGCTACTGGCACTGGCATTTAGATGCAAGATGTTCTTTTGAGTTGTGCCCCACAGACCGAGTTATCACAGTAGTGAGACAGCATGAAAATCATAATCATTCAAAGTCTTAGTTTACCTGGTTGTACATGCCCCACAGTGTGAGAACCATTGTATTAACAAGCCCTTAGTTTTAGGATGATGAAGCAGACCAATCAATTAGAAAAAGTTTCTTATAGTTTGTGTGTTTTTGCAACTTGCTTGCTTCAAATCACACTTTGATGAACAAAGTATTTTCTATTACACTAACTGAAGGTAAATCAGTATAAGATTTTAACGAGCAGAATAGTCTTTGATCCATCATCCATCCATCATCTATCGCCATTTATCTGAGACACAGGGACAGCAGTCTAAACAGAGACACCCCAACCACCTTCTCCAGCTCTTTCAACAGGACACCAAGACATTCCCAAGTCAGCTGTGAGAAGGTCAGCATGTCCTTGGTCTGCCCTGGGGCCTTCGCTTTGTAGGACATGCCTGAAACACCGAGCCCCTCCCTTACATCACTTTAATCCAAATTAATATGTGTTTGACTGGTTTAAGAGCAGCCTGAAAACAAGAAGCCTCCATACCTTTATTCGTAAATATATCATATTTCTTCTGTTTATTTAGCTTGACCCCTAAAAAGAAGTAATGAGTATGAAAAGTTCAATAAGACCTGCACTACACTCTATAAACAGCATGTCCCTGTAAGTGTGAGAGTGTGACAGCTAGGTATATATAAACAATTGACCTCTAACATGAAGATGCAAGTCCATATTTAGGCCAAACACACTGGTCAATGTGTGGGAGTGTGTTTTTCCACCTTAAGTAAACACCCTGAGGCAAACCCACTCAAACAGCTATTACAAACACTGCTTGTCAATCACACATGCAGACACACACTCTCAGTCTGCTGTTTTACCACACACACTGAAACTTTCGAGCAAAAGAGCTGAGGTCAGAGGTGACTGACTGTGGGAATGCGGAGGTACCGCGGTGTGCAACTGTCAACATGCTGACAAACTGGCCGGGAACATAAACAAGGACATATACATCAACTTGGATCAATACCCCCGAGAAGAGAGCACAATACTCTCTACCCTCTACACACTGGGCCTGAAACAATACCACTGACGCTAAAACAACAGTTCAGCCAATACTAAGCCAACATGGCAGTAAGTAAAGCTTGAAGCAACACCACTCAGTGAGCAGTACCACACAATGACTGCAAAGGGAAATGATCCATCAGGTGCTGACAAAGCTAACTTCATATCTCAAAGTGTGAGTTCTTTGCAAGATTAGACGACATGCACGAAGGTGAATCAGCCTTTGTGTGCATTATGTACATTTGTGTGAACATATTGCATGTTTCCTTCAAGACTCAATCCAGTTCAGTGCATATCAGTTCTGAGTGAAAACACAGAAGTTTTCTGCAGGAAAAAAGTAAAAATTTTACATTGGGTCCCATTTATTCTGACATAGATCAAGTTAGCCCAAAATTTCAAAAGTTTTAAAATGTGTGTTGTGTAGAAAAGTAATATTGTAGTCTGTTAAATTTCAAGTTTCTATAGCTCATGGTGACATCTTCAAATTGCCCCAGTACTGCACCAAAACCAAAATATATTCAATTCAGAGTTCAAATCTTCACATTTCAAAGGTTACGACCAGTAAATATGAGTTTTTTTGCTTAATAAAAGACTAATCATCAGAAATGTTGGTAAATTTTCTAATAATCACATACTTTTCTTAGTGGCAGCTTTTGATCAGAGATAAACATATAAATCTTTTTTTTTTAAACAGCTCATAAAAAAGAACTGTGCTACTTCAGGGATTGCACAATGTTTCCTGATGTACTAGGAACAAGTGTCCCTAATATTTTGTGTATTCCAGATGGCTAAGCCTGGTGTTGAGCCCGTGTGGTCTGTATCCTAATAGGGGCTACCTCAAACTGAGGCTTGGACCTCAGCCACTGGACTATTCATGCTTTGTGACCTGATCCACAGATGCCTCTAAATCCTGCATGCTCACTGCTATAAATCTCTCTAGATGTGTAAACACACACAAACACACTCACATTCAGAGACAGACACATCAGCACACATATAGATAGGCATAAGCACACTGAAAATGTCAGACACACACACACACACACACAAACTGGATGAATGCCCAGTGACCGGGGCAAAAGGAAAAAATTAAAATCATGTGCAGCATTGCATGCATTTAGCCCAGTACATGGAAAATTCCCATCAAGCAACATGAGATGAGAGCAAAAGGAGGTCAACAACTAGTACAGAGCACCCTCCTGTGACTCAATGTATGAACTACAACTACATCAGCCCCTCAGTATGCTGCATGAAGAAACAGCCTGTCTTGTTTGATCGAGGAAAAGGCTGAGCATTAAAGAGTACAAGAGTGAAGGATAAAGGGCGCATATTGATTTTTTTACAAATACTGGGTCCACTGGGAACTAACATTCATCATTCATTTATGAATTCAATCAAATTAACCCTGAACAGATGGCATACAAGTTAATAGATGAAAGTGCCCAAGAGTAGCAACTGAGTGTATGAGGCAAGTTGGGGGGGAGGGGATACTATTATAACTACTTTTATAATAGCATATCATTTTGTTGGAGATCATGTGTACATGTGTGTCTGTCTCTGTCCTTGTGGGAATACCTCCTCAGGATGTTCAACTCCAAGCTTGGTTTTAGAAGTAGGGGGAGGGCACAGCGTTAACATATAAACAATGTATGTGTAACCCTATTTAAAGTCACGCTGACGTTCCCTGATAGAAACAATGTCTCAGGAAAAATAAAGCTGGGTATATCTGAATCTTAACCAGGGGTTGTGAACCTGTGGCTCTGAAGCCCCATGTGGTTCTTTTTACCATTTGAACCTCAACAGAAGTGGCAAGCACAGATGTATACACATGATTAGTCTTGACTCCCACAAATCCAAAGAAATAAAAGTCAGAGAAAAATAGAGAATTTAACAGTTTCTGGAAAGATTAATTTGTTTTCACCACAAATGCTGCTGACTTACCATAATACTTCATCTGAAGCCTGAAATTAAAAGTGGCCTTTTGTTGAGCTAAAGTTAGGCCCACAAGTTTTGCGATAATAATTTTTTTTGGTAATTTTGCTGCTGTAAACTGACAAAGCGGAATTTATATCAACCAGCCAAAATGTAATCGCAGTGTCAACTTTCAGCTTTAATTCAAGGGGTTTGACAAAAGAACTGAATTAGCCATCTAGGAGTTACAGCTATTTTTTATACATAGCCCCCGGTCTTTAGAGGCTCAAAAGTATTGGGACAATTGACTGACAAGCAGTTTCATGACCAGATGAGGCCTGTTTCCTCATTATTCCATGACAAGCTAAAAAGATAACAGGTCTGACATTTATTTCAAGTTATGTATTTGTATTTGTATTTGGTAGCTGTTTACTGAACAGAGACAACACAGAAAGACAGATAACCATTCACACTCACATTCACACCTATTGCCAATTTTGAATTGCCAATTACCTAGGACTTTTGCATATCTTTGGACTGTGGGAGGACCCTGGAGTACCTGGAGAGAACCCATGAAAGCACAGGGAGTGATTGAAAATTCCACACAGAGGGGCCTCTTATTGTGAGGCAACAGTGCTAACCACTGTACCCACCATGCTGCCCTAGAGCTTGGATATCACATCATATTTGATGCATGCAGAGTATAAATAATAACACCTCCTAAAACACAGGCTATAACACATTTCAGCAATTCCTCTGCTTTTTCTTTCTATGCTGCATCCCCCTTGTTTAGGTCATGATAATATCTGAAGGAAATAGTATACAAAAATGCTTCTGCTATCACAATGAAACCACTTGCTTCTTTGCTGGAATTCAAGATATTTTTTTGCATGTTGTACCCATGCAATGACTTGTGATTGACAAGACATTCACCAATGAGCGTGCAGTTTCACAGTCAGATCCGCCCCTCACTAGTCAGTATGGTTTTCTTGAGGCTTCAAAACAGGACTTCACAAACGAATGAGTAAGATTATGGTGGCTACATCCACCTTTAAGACTCTCTGTGTTTTTGTCTAGATATTACATTTTTTCTATGGGGTGATTAAAAGATGCTGGTCATGGTAGCAATAACGCTATGAGATGGTTGCCCTAAATTCCCAACACTACCAAAAGGCCATTTTAAAACCAAAGATATCCCCACAATTCTTCCACCTTGACCAACTTTCATCTCAGACAGCCCAAAATCACACAGTGTATACCCACATAACAGAGAAGTAAAGAAAGACATTCTAACCCAGCTTACCTGCTCACGTCCTCACAGCTATACAATAATTATTCAGCTAACTGCAGTACCTTCGGCTGCTCCCTTGTAATCTCCCCAAGGGGTCACCACAGCAGATTAATCTGCATTGGTAATTTGACAGAGGGTTTATGTTGGACGCCCTTCCTGATGCAACCTTCCATAGTGAGAGGGGCTTGTGTTCCCGCCTGAAAGCAAACTGGGGACCTTCCGCTTATAAGGTGAATGTGTAAACAACAAAAATACAGGGGACGCTATAATTATTCAGCTAAGTGAAGTATTAAAAGTTAAACTGTGGGAATAATTCCCATTCAAGTGTCCTGTTAGCCATTATAGGTTGACAGTGACCAAGCATAAACAATAAAAAAGCCATAAAACTGAAGGAGCTAAATGGAATTCAGTCATCTTTGATTTTATTATTCATACCTGTTTTGACTTGTCATAATGTCCTTAGTGAAAATGGAACATTGTGACAGGGTAAAGTTGTCAGATGAGTTAATTATATCTTTCTCATAGCTAACATGCCAACATGTCAGGAAAAGCATGTTGATTTAATTAAAGATAACTTTTCTTCTTTTGTGCATCAGTAAACTATTTCAGTGAACTGTGAGACGAATTCAGCTATCATGTATATGATCAGTTACATCTTTGTTTTTCACATTATAACGAGTCTGCTATTAAAATGGGTTTGAGGAGCTCAATCATCCTCTTCTGCCCCTGTGGACAAAACTGCTTGGGACAAGTGCTGTCAAGCTTTAAAGTAACTGTGATTTTTGTTTTTCTTTAATTCCATACACGTTTGAAATATATACAGTTATGGCAATAAGAGAGAGGCTTGTTTATTACATTCAGCAGCAAAATGTGACTACCATATCGCTGTTCTAATATCTGATAGGAGCAAATGCTGCTCTGCCTAGGATTGAAACATGTATGCAAGGCATGAGAACATAAGCATGAACATTTCATATTTGGTAAGATGTAGTGTTAGCTCTTTTATTTATATAACTTTCTAAGCATGATTGTCCCCTTCAAAAAGCATCCCATTGCCATCTATCCTTCAGTCCTTCTTCCAGTCTCAAGGTGTGTGGGTGAGTGAAACTGAGCCTTTAAATGTATGCCTCATCAGACAGGAGACAGCAAAATGATAATTAACTCATTACAAAGAAAATTATAATTCATGTGGAGCTCTATTTTGATTTGGGGTCATGGAAAGTTAATTCACACATGTTAAGTTCTGGACCCGGTCAGGAGGTATTCAGGTCTTGAGCCAGATTTGAAAGTGTAGCGCTCTGTAGTTGTGGGGTGCTAGTAGTTTTCCACTGGAGGTTTCTAACTGAATACAGAGAACAACAGTGTTTGTTCCATCGCCTCCTTCACTTTCAACTATTGCTGTCCTACTGTCTTTTTTCACCATCTCTTGTTTGACCTTCAGCACACTGGAATCATGTTGAGCGACATTCTCTTTTCCACTCCCCTTCACACTCCTCCATCTCCCACCCTCTCGCTTTCTCCCCTTCAATTCCTGAATAGCACAGCCAGAAATAATCGCAGATGAGCCAGCATCCCCACCCCCAAGTAGCAGTGCCAACCAACCCACCCCATCGTTGCACTTCATGCCACTGGTACCATGACTACTGCTTATATTGTGCAAAAAACCTGTACCCAACACTAAACTACCCCTCCTTCTGTGACAGGATAAAACAGCTTTTGCATGTTTTAACAGAAGACTCCCTATAAAGAAAGAAATAATTTCCCCTTGTTCTACAGGAAAACATTTCTGAGATTTCTGCACATCTCCTGCACACTAGAATAGGAAAATTGTGCATTTTATCATTTATTCAAGCCTACAACAGGATTGACAGTGACCTAGTTGCACATTTCCCACATGCCCCCTCCACTGTGGTCTTACTGAGTCTGCACCCAGCATCATGCTGCACCGGCTGGAAGGTGGGGGTCTGTCTTGCAGGATCAAAGTGGGACCTTGTGTGTTTATGTGCTTTTCTATCATGCTAGAAATGGCTTTTAATACACTGGCAAGAAAGACATATAAGGGGAACAACAAAAAATTATATAAAAATCCCTACTAATAAGTACTGCAACAAAACAGCTTGTTAGGGTTCACCATTTGCACATCAATTGTTTATAAATGAAAGCCTATATTTTGATTAGCATTTATTATTATACTTTGGCACAAAAAAACCCCAATTTATTTACATTAGGGGTGCACTGATTGTGAAATTCCAGACTGATACCAATACCAGTGTTTAAGCTAACAACTTGGCCAATAATCAATGTTGATTTTTTCCTTTTTACTTGGATTTTGCATGAGGAAAACAAAAAAAAATCTCTATAAATCATGAACAAGCTGTTTCAAGGTCTTTCAACTCTTGCGATATTGATAAAAGTTATTAATTTTAGGAAACAGGGCAGGTATATGTGGATAACCAAAACCATTCAGTAATGAAATGTTTTGCACCCCAAAAGTATTAGAAAATGAGCTGCAAGACAACATCATGGTGGCGCTATCATCTCTATTATCAGCATCACAAAAGGTGAAGACAAAGGGCCTTAAGTGGCCACAACATGACTGGAACATAAAACTTCATCTAGCTTTGTAAGACTCACTCACACCCACTCATGCTACTAGCTCCTATCACCACTCTGTCCCACCACTCTGCCCAGCTGGCAAGCAGCTGTAAAGCCACAGCTTTATTTCTCTATCACATACTCCATATTCAGAGTACATTTCACTGTAGATTTACTGTGCTAAAGGTCACCCCCTGCTGCCACTGCTGCTCCGTTCTCTCCACCCTCAACATACAATTTGACTGACCTGGTTCAACCAGAGATTGCCCATAATGCAACAGACCTGTCCACCCTCTCTCCATTGGTCCTCACTTTATTTAAAAAGCAAGCAGAGGTAGCAGATAAAGAGGACTGGAGCACTAACAAATACAAAAACATGCATAAAGGCAGTAAAGCAGACCACGGCAGAACTTTCTGTCACTGAGGAGAAGCTTTAACAATTCTCTGAACTGATGCCACAGTTTACAAGTGGACTCTGACCCTGCCTTCTCAGAAAAGCCACACTGCATCTGTCCACACTCCTGTCTGTCAAGGTTGACCTGTAAAATTTGTTGATATAGCCTTACCAAATGCATGCCACCACTGAGGCAGACTTATAGAGACAACAAGCCTTCTGAAACCAAGCCTAACCCACAAGCAATAACAAATTATGTAATACAATCTCTGAGAAGTCAATCAGAGCATAACCTACCATGCAACTTTAAACTTAACCCTCAGAGAAGCTGTGGTGTTGGTGCTAGAGCTGCAGATACTTGAGAATTATGTTTATTGATATAGTTCATTTGCTCAATTTCAAGGTCTTTACATGGCCTTTAAATTCTGTATGACACCTTCCATGAATAATAAATCAACCCTAAAAAGATAATAAGCAATATCTAATGTCATCTACAAGAGACACTACCAAGCCTTCCATATGTTCTGAGTTATTTTGGGAGGACAGCGATTTCAGGAAGCCATTTCACTTAATTAAAATCACAGATATGGGTTTATTAGAGAGACTGCTTAGTTATTCTTCACAAAGCAGCAACCATTTTCAATATCTCTTGTCTCTGCCTTCCTCAGAGAAAATGACTGTATTTCACCTTTTTAGAACACCTAAAAATGATGAATCTTAATTAAAAAAAAGTATAATATTTAAAATGAGCATAAGGCAACTTTTCATTTGCTGTCAAAATAAAAGCATTTAATAAATTTTAAAAAGTCACTGATTGTATTAAGAAGTTAAAAATTTGGCTGTCTGGTTAAAAAAAAAAATTCAGTGGTCATGTGAAAAAGAAAGACTATGCAGTCCTGAGAAAAACTAGGTACATCCTTACTGCTTCCATAGGAATTAATAAGGTAAGTAGCAGCTGCTGCTAATCAAATCCACTTGATTAATCAGCACGTGTGACCAGCGCTGTAAAAGCAGACATTTTGATAGTTTCCTGGTCTGGAGTATTCAGGTGTACGTTTACACAATGACAATCTTTCCAGGAGTGGACATACCAGCAAATTTGCCTCAAGGTCAGACCCAAGAGCAACATCTCCAACGCTAAAGGCCTCAGTCATTACGGTAAATGTTGAAGTTCTTGACAGCACAATTAGAAAAAATACCTAGTAGTATGTAGTAAGTATGGCTTGTTTGGAAGGGTTGTGCAGAAGAAAGCATCTTCTCTTTAAAAAGAGAATGGCAGCACCACTAAGGTTTGCAAAGTTGCATCTGAATAAACCACAAGATTTCTGGAACAATGTCCTTTGGACCGACAACACCAAAGTGGAGTTATTTGGCCTTAACAAACATTTGGTGAAAACCAAACACAGCATATCAGCTCATACCAACTGTTGTGCACGGTGGTGGACAGGTAATAATTTGGGCTTATTTTGCAGCCACTTGATGTAGGCACCTTGCAATCATTGAACTGACCATGAACTCCTTTGTATACAAATGTATGTCAAATGTGAGGCTATCTGTCCAACAGCTAAAGTTTGGTTGAAATTAGGTCATGAAACGAGATAATGATCCTAAGCATACCAGCAAATCTGCAACAGAATGGAAAAGAATCAAGGAGTTGTAAATGGCCCAGTCAAAGTCAGACCCTAACCCAAATTAAATGCTGTGGCAAGACCTTAAGAGAGCAATGCATAAATGAATGCCTCAATGAACTGAATCAACATTGTCAAAAATAGTGGGCCAAAATTCTTCCACAACGATATGACAGACTGATAAAAACATTTACTTCAAGTTATTGCTGCTAAAGGTGGTTCTATAAGCAGCTGAATCATGGTGTGTACTTAGTTTTTCATGAGACTGTACCACATATTTGTTTGTATGGACAAAGGAGAGTCCCTGAAAGGTTGCACAGGGTGTTTTAAAGACTGCTTGGGATCTTCCAGAAGAGCATATGTTTAGTTTAAAGGGTATAATAGTAGAAACAGTGATTTGTGCAATAGGAGATTAAAAATGAAAGTTGGTTGAAGAGCAAGGTGTGATTTGAAGGACTCTCACAACAGTGGTAACTACACATTTTCGTTCTAAAAAATCTAAGATGAAAAGGGGCTGCGCTGACAGTTGAATGCATAAGGACCAGGCTAATTTTGATTCAAAGAGACACTAAGCCTACTTGCTTTCATCTAGTGATTTACTGCATCTTTTCATCCCTGCATGAATGTGGCTAAAGTCTCTAAAATCTGAGCCGCACAGCCCTACATTACAAGCACAGGTTGATCTTCTGAGAGTAGCTCTTAATTCAAGTAGGGTTAAAGGGCTAACACAATGGTGTAATTGCATAACACACAAAACCTCTCTCTGTATCTGTACATCCACCCAAGACTGGGTTCCTTTCATCCAGCGAGGGAACATGGTGACCAGAGAGAGAGTTGGCTGGTGGAGTCTGCCCATCCCTTTCATAGAGTCGGAAAAAACACTTACTATTGTTTCTCTTCAATTGTGTGCATGTGTGTTTGGATGTGGTACATTCGCCTATACCCATCTTTGCTCCAGAATTCCCATAAGGATTAGATCAGTAGAGCTTAGCAGTCAACTGCCTTCACAAGCCCCAGGATGACCATACTGCAGGATTGCTTGGGTAAGCGATTTCAATCCACTTTCATCCAGAAGACCTTTACATAGCTTGTAGGAACATGACCCCTTCCTCACATGTATACAACCCTATTCTTGCCAATAAACCTGTGACCCCTGAGACTCACCAACATAAGGGCAACCCAGCATCTCAAACATTCAAGCCCACAAGGCGATTCCACTAACTGTGATCACAGTTGTCTGCAGATTCAAAGACAGTGAACAGCAACTCAGATTGAAAAACAAAAGTGAAGGAACTATAAAGAACAGAAATTGTCTATGAATTCAGGAAAGAAATATAACTAGATCTCGCACAGAGGTAGATGAGAAGATCAAAACCATTCTCAAAGTTGTCCATAAAATATAAAAATTGTTCGTGTTTGCTTAGATTATGGCATACACAGGAGAAAAACAGCTGCCTCCTCTGTATCCAAGACAAATATTAAAGACAACATGTGAAAATGAAATCCACCAGCAAATACAAAGGTCAACATTGAAACCTCCCTAAAACCACAATGTAATCTTTCACCTTTATTTAACAAAAATGCTGCTGATAAGTGAGGTGCTGTTGGATGGTTACATACAACTTCATATCTGCCATACAACATGAGTGGTATAAATCTTCTTGCCTATCTGAGCATCAGCAAGAAAATAAAGTGCATTTCCCAAAATGTCAGACTTAATCGTGTGCACAAGTGCTAACACATGTTCTTTAGGCACAAGCGTTTTCCTTTTTATTTATTCTGTTTTCTTTTTATTTACTTATTTTATTTGTATCATCTACCTCAATGCATTATTTTTTCTTGCCACACCCCAGATGACCATCCTTTTAATAAATATCACTGTAGTTACTTTCACAGTTGATATATGGACAGGGTGGCAGCAAAGTAGCAGAAAATTGCTCCAAGCCACAGTTATGTGAGCCATGTGGGTTTTTAGGGTACATTATTCTCACTAAGCAGGAGGCCTTCCTCCTCTAGAGGAAAAGACTGTCTGTGCTTTCAAAGATTTTGTCTTTAATCAGCGGATCTGCTGGAATTAAAAGCTGTCTGAGCCAGAGCACCCCTCCCTTTGCCCCCTCCATCCATGACAATGTGGGAAAGGTGTGTGGATGTGTGTGTGAGTTGGTCGGGGGGGGGTCTTCCAGCATGGGACTAGAACTACATGTGCTGCCACATTGGGCTCATAAATGCAGTCTTTGGCAGGCTCTGTGCAAATGCAGCTTAGCATAATTCAAAAATACCAGACGGCGTGTACTGTGGTAGACTGCTAAACCCGCAAAGCAGCTTTCTCCCTCTCTCATCTCTCATTGCCCCTCTTCTCCATCTTCCAAAAACACTTCCGTACAAACAAGAGCTGAAGCCACGGCCAAACACACTATTTCCTCAGAATGACAACATGTCAGGGCATCAGAATTTAGCAGGGTAAGTGTATGTGTGTTATTAGAAGACTCATCTAATGCCTTGCTGAAGCCAGGGCAAGTCCAGTAGTTGAGTCTCTATAGTTAATAAGGGCAAAATAAAACAAACTCAACATAATATTAACAATAAATATACATGTATTACATTTATAATGTGGAACTTTATTAGAAATATATTACCAGAGATCAAAAAGTTAGCTGGTGTGGGGCTGGGTGAAATGACCAAAATTTTAAATCACGATACAAGTTATCTCGCACAGCAATATATATTTTACAACATAGCACATTTTCTAAATTCAATGAACTAATAGTTTGTATAATGGCCAGATGGAAAGTGTTATTTCTTTTTTACATTTAAAATTATATACTTAAATGAATGATACCAATTCATGTTTAATTTTTTTCCGTCTGTAAAGAGCATGACTGCCAAACTTATTTTATATCGTGGGCCACATACAACCCAACTGTGTCTTAAGTGGGCCAGATCAGTAAAGTGATAACTTTCTTATTAAAAAAACACCTCTATACTGTTCCCCTTACTTTCATTGTAAAGACATTTAACTACACATTAAACACCAGCGATGTCTTAGGAAAACAAAGTGCAATTTTAAGAATACATCTTCTGAATTATAAAGAAACGATGCTGTAATGAAGCAAAGAAACCTGTGAGCTCGGCTCATTGGGATCAAACTGTAAGAAATAAAGGACTTTATCCTGTAAACAAAAAATGGAAATTGTGAAATCACTGGAAATGTCTTAATCTTTTACAGTTCAACCACTATAAAATTCTATTTTAAATAGCCAAAAGGGAACTTTTCTGTAATTAGTTTTTATATTAAATAATGAACAAAAAAAACTTTTTTTTTTTTTTTATTTCTTACTCCATGCTGTATGACAGGCCATGGGTTATGTATTTTTCAATAAAAAGTACATAAAGATGATGAAAATACAGCTAAAAGAATCACATTAATGCCCCCTTTAACTAAAATGTCCAGAAAGCGCCACTGCTGCTAATACTGCTAACATAAACACACAGTAAATTAATTTGACTGTATGTGTAACAAAGTGCTGCACATTTCAGCAATGTTTTAAGTGCAATTTGATAATCAAACAATGTGATTAATGGACTCAAATATCTCTTAAATACACATTCAGTATTTACATGTTTAACGACAAATAAATTAGTGGCCAGGAACATCCCTATTAAACAGTATATTTTGCAACAATCCAAAATAAAAGATTGAGCAGAATATGGAATGATACACGTTTTTATTTTGTCATCCGATATTCATCATCTTATCACACAGCCCTAAGTTGGTGTATAAAGATCTAAAATGTACCTTTGAGCGATCGGTTAGAGTAGAAAAGCGCTATATAAGCACCAGTCCATTTACCATTACCTTCAGCTGCTCTCTTGTGTTCTCCCCAAGGGGTTGCCACAGCAAACTAAACTGCATTGGTAATTTGGCAGAGGTTTTATGCCAGATGCCCTTCCTGACACAACCCTCCATGGCGAGAGGGGCTTGTATCCCCACCTGGAACTGAACCAAGGACCTTTAACTTTTAAGGCGAATGTGTAAAGCACTATACTACGGGGACAATCTGTTGTTTAAAGTTCTGACAAGCACAAATTTGAGATTCATGCTAATTCATGGATCCAAAACATAACATAAAAAGAAAAATATATAAAACACTGGAGGTGCTAGCACCATTTTACATGATATAGCAGCTATTGCTATTTACCCAACGTCACCCAGTCTCACCACACCACAGCCATCTTAAAATACCTCCAAGCATTTATTTTGTCAGATATTTTCAATTATTATCTAAGAGTATATTATGTAATAAGGGTAGGTGTAATAAGCAAAATCTATAGCCTACACCTTTTGGGTCAATGATTTGTGTTTTCTGGTCTCATTTATTTAGTTTTATGGGAATTTTTGTTCTTGTTGTCTTTGAAAAGTACAAATAATGAATAAAATTTTATAAACCCTTATCATTATGATTAGATAACTTTAAATTTAAATGGTCATGGGGTCATATATAGAGTCACTAGATTTAAAAAAAATAAATCATGTAAATATTTGATCACTTTTCCCCAAAAAAAGGTTTTAACATTTTTTCCATCATCCAAACATCTTTGCTGTTGCAGGATCCTCTCGTAGACTTTAATACAGGATTCTCTGAGTGCCATTCATTGACACCTGCTACACAGCAATGAGCAGGATATGATTAAATCACCAAAAGCAATGACAGACCATACTATTTATGCTGAAAATGCTTAAGTTTAAAAAATATAGACTGGAAATGTTGTGTCTTATACTGGTGCTTTGTTGATAGTGCACAGGATTACTTAATATTTTCAGTAAATGTGTCTTAACACTCTGAGAATACCCACATGCAGTATATGCAGTGTCAATATTTTTTATTGGCAGAATTCTTTGTGTCATGATGAACATAAGTTCTTGCACAAATTTAATTAAAAGCCTTATAATAAAGTCATGAGCCAACAAAACTTGTTTTCAAATACTGTACTGTACTGTATTAATGTTGTGATTGAAGCTGGGGTATAAGTAGAAAACTCCTAACTAGTTATCAAAACATTACACAGTTTTGGATGAAGAGCCAATCGTTCTGCATTTATCAGGGGCATTATGAGTCATCTAAATTCCATAATAACTGCTTGTACCAGAAGGGATCAAGAAATTTAACATTATTCTACTATTATATTAACTGTAAGAACTTTAAACTGTCATAAAAACTGAAAATAAGTTGAATGAAATGAACATTTTTAATTGTTATTTTTTAAGTTTATACCTCACAGTGTACTTGACTGATGGGGTGGTTAAAGGGTCAGACAAGTATATTTTGGTATTTCATTGTGCCAATTAACTGCAATCCCTTTGATAAAACATTTAATAGTCGTAGTGAGCTTTTGACTAAACCACAACAATGTTTGCAATGCTTATGAAGAGGTGAAGAGAGGGAAATGACAGATGGCAGCAGAACAATACAACAAACACTGGCACTGGAGGACATATCACAGGATGGTGCAGCTTAGTGCAACATAGCTCACCAGAGCGTCATCATAAATCATATGACTCTCCTACCTGGACAACTGTAAGAAGCTGAACGCATCGCTCCCTGACATCGTCAAAAGGACACCGTTTGGAAAGCATGAGGACATGAGCCAGGACGTCGTTCAGGTCACTGCTGAGAGCACTTCCCGAGGCCGGGGGTAAGGGGGCCACCACTGGTATGGGCCCAATGGCTTCCACTTTCCTCATGACCTCCTGACAGATGTTCTCCATTGTTTCAGCTCTGGAGCTGGCGTCCCGGCTGCCCAGCCCAACCCATCTCCCCAGACACTCAGGGTCCTGCAGGTCCATCGGTTTATGTGGGACTAATGTTTGTGCTGTCTTACAAAAGGCTGCAGAAAAACAACAGAGAAAACAAGCTTACAGATTTGTCAGATTCATTTTTCCGGTAGCTAAAGTGGAGTTATGTGCAGTCATGAGGATTATGGTTTAGAAACAGGACTGGAGAAATTTGAGCCCAGTTGATAATGTGGCCAAATTATAAAAGACACAAATGTATCAGCACATGCCGTAACAATGAACTTCAGTCCAAAAATGCATTTACTGTAATTTGGACATCATGTTTCAATTATATATGTGGCAATTACGCTTATATGTTTCCTTTTCCCCCTGTCTACATTTTAAGCGTTGATTAGATAGGACCATGTAGGCTAGAGAGGAAAGTGGGGAGAGAAGGAGGGTGAGTGACATGCAGCATCAAACCTAGGCCACTGCAGTAAGGACTATGGCCTTCAGTACATAGGTCCCTTGCTCTAAAAAGGTAAACCGTAGGGGGTGCCCACAGGTCTATTTTTCAACAGTAAAATGTCCTGCTCAGTACCAGGGGAGAACAATATGTGTAAACCCTTTTTGTATTCTTATAGCACAATATACACCAGTCTAATTAATGGACTGGCTGTGAAATTTTGGGCCACTAATACTATTATAAACATTTAAAATAGCAATGTTGGCAAGCTTAAATGTTCCACTTTGGGGCAAGAAAACAAGGAAAATTACAAATAAACATTTATATAAATTAAAGTGCTTCGCACTTCATCACTGAACACTTCGCCACTACAAAACAGATGTGACATAAAACCTTGGTTATTGACATTGGTAAATATCATTGCCTTTGTCAATATGAGCCAACAGCCCATGCATAATCTAAAATACAGTCAGCATTTATTGTTTTTGAACAACAGTATTAGATCAAATATGGAATAAATTTCTCACAAAGGTGAAGAAATCATAGCTTCATACATTAGTATATCATCAAATCGTGCATTTCATTATATAGCCAGACCCTTTATCTACATATCTTGCTCACATTTCTTGAAAAACTAATTTGAGGAAGTTCAATCAGAATTACCAGAACTTATAAAAATAAGCCAAGACATTTTACCTCATTTCTTAAACTACTAAAGAGCAGTTTGGGTGATTTAAATCCACCATAGTCTTAGTGATAATTGCTCTATTACCAACTTCCAAAACTAGAAAATAGTATTTCAACACAGACCTGGAAATTAAAATGATATTACCACCTACTGCACTTGCAAATAATAACGTCGATTTACAGGTTTGTGATTTTATTTTAATTTTAACTTGACATATGATGAGCAAAATATGCAGCTTGCCAGTGAAATCCATTCAATCTATGCCTGCTTGCCTGCCTCTCTATCTTTCGTGTCAAGGCTTTCAATCTGCCCATTAACAAAGACACCGGTAAAGTACAACAGCGCCGCGGTGAAAGCGGCATTCCCACGCACGAACCTTTCCCCGGGGACGAAAAGGAAAACGTGTCATTATAAAAATACTCACTTTATCCACATTCTTTGGTGTTGTTCTTCTACTACAGGACGCCTCGGCTCACCAATGACCAGTAACGTTAGTCCCAAGAGAAACGATAGGAGGCAATAACTTCAGGGCAAACATTTTATTGGCAGAAGGTTTGAGCCAATCAGCGCAGTCGGAGCTCATTCTAGGGCGGTGCCATGCAAATTCTGACAGATGATTGGTTAGTGGGCGTTCACCCCGCTGAACGGGGGAGCGCGTATGGGGCTTGTATTCTTTCTTGCACGGTGTTCGTATTGGATTGGATCGCTTCATAACTACGCCTCCCATCATGCATTTCGCTCGCAGCAGCCCCCCTTTCACTTGTTTATCAGAACTAACAGAGACAAGCCAAAAGAGATAGAGAGGTGGGGAGTTTGTACATTTCCATTTGACTCGTGTTGTGTTTAACCTCGTGTATGTTTAACGAAAAACAAATCTGCAGGAACTTATCAAAGTCATCATCAGAAATTGTCTGACATAAGTGTAGTTGCATTCAAGTCAGTTGGACAAATGTGTTTGTTGTAAAGAGAAAACAGAATACAAATAGATAGGAGGGGTGTGAGACTTACTGTCTGTTGCTGCAGCAGACTATTTGCATACTGCTGTGCAAATGTTGACAAAGTAAGCGATTTGCAGTACTGACTAAAGGCATTGTACTAATTTGCCATAACCTGGGGGAACATAAAAAGGCAACAAACACAAATCAGTTTAATTTGTACATACTGGAGCCCATACCCACCACTGATGGCCCAGAACTCATGGTCTCTGTATTTTGAAGGCTGTGTGTGGCTAGGAGAAAGTATTACATATCCCATCTTTTAGTAACAAAGTTAGCACTGTATTATAAACTCACCAGCCACTTCATTAGGTATACCCGTTCAACTGCTTCTTAACACAAATATCTAATCAGCTAGTCACATGGCAGTAACTCATTGCCCTTGGATTTGAAGGCATGATCAATATGATCTGCTGAAGTTCAAACCAAGAAAGGGGATTTAAGTGATTGTGAACCTGGTATGGTTGTTGGTGCCAGATGAGCTGAGCTGCTGGAACTTTCAGGCACAACCATCTCCGGGGTTTACAGAGAATGGTCAGAGGAGAATGACCAGAATGCTTTGACCTGATAGGAAAGCAACAATAACTGAGATAACCACTCATTACATCTCCAACGTTGAGGTGAATGGGCTAGAGCAGCAGCAGACCACACCGGGTGCCACTCCTGTCAGCTAAGAACAGGAAAATGAGGTTATAATTTTCACGGGTTCGCTAAAATTGGATGAGGAAAGATTGGCATAATTAGTCTTGATTTCTTCTGTGACATTCGGATAGTAGGGTCAGAATTTGGTGTAAACAACATTAAAAGTATTTATCCATCTTGCCTTCTGTCAAGTTCAGGCTGCTTATTGGAAATATTTTCTTTGCACACTGAGCACCTTAATACGAACTGTACGTCGTTTAAACAACACGGCCAGCCTGAGTATTGTTCCTGACCGTGTCTATCCCTTTTGAACCACAGTGTACCCATCTTCTGATGGCTGCTACCAGCAGGATAATGCTCCATGTCACAAAGCTCAAATAATCTCAAGCTGATTTCTTGAATATGACAGTGAGTTCAATGTACTCAAATGGCCTCCACATTCACCAGCTCTCAGTCAAATAAAGCACCTTTGGGATGTGTATGAATAGGAGATTCCCATCAGAGATCTGCAGCTAACAAATCTGAAGCAGCTTCTGTCGTGTCAGTGTAAACCAAAATCTCTGATGAATGTTTCTAGCACCTTGTTGAATCTTTGCCATGAAGAATTAAAGCAGTTCTGAAGGCAAAACGGGGTCAAACCCAGTGCTAGTGAGGTATATCTAATAAAGTAGCCAGTGGGTGTATATGCCACCATGAAATTTCTCTTACTTGACCTTAAATTTAAAATGTACACTTAAAATGGGTGTGTATGCGAAAGCCAAAGATGTTCAAACTGTCTCCCTTAGTTATTTTAAACAGAAATATGCCTGGGCATGTTTAGCTCGTATTACTGTACATCTGCTACTCTTCAGTCTGTGTCAGTGGTGGGCAACATTTTCCCAACCATACAGACTTACTGACTTAAATAAAGTAAGTGAAGAGCCAAACATTAGATACATAAACTGAAACATGGTTATGATTGATGTTTGGAGTAGTTTTGGTTTTCTTTTAGGATGGATTCAGATGGTTGAGATGTGATCTGAGTGTTCTAACTAAAGCAGGTAGAGATGTTTCTTATCTTAAAGTATTTCTAAGAGGGAAAAAGCTCTCTCTAGCGCTTTACTTTAAATTCCTGCCAACAGGTTTTCTTGTAGGGCATGGTGTTCTGCACAGTGAGCAATCAAAGCACAGATCCCAGAAACAGATTACTTTTGTAAACACAGTTATGAAACCTCCTAACACTTGATTGTGTATTAAATGCCTTTGAAAAACAGGATTTTTAAAATATATTCCAACATTTTAATTTCAACTTATTAAAGAGTTTATTTACTCCAGAGGCATTAGAGTTTTGTATTTTCTTGTTAGTTTTTAGTTTTATTTCATTTTGAGATTTTGTTTTCAATTCTGTTCAGTTTCAGTTAGTTTCCAGAGTGGATTTGCTTCTTTTAGTTGAGTTTTCATTAGTTTCAGTGGTAGTTTTCTTAATTAGAATAATATGGATGGCATTTGTCAGAGGAGGATTTAAGACGCTTGGGGATTACAAATTATAATACAAATACAGCACCGTGCGAAAGCAGATGACTCACAGTCATGTAGAGATCCTGCAGTCTCAACAAACAGGTGCAACAAAGCCTCATCAGACAGGTTGACAAAAACTACAACTAAACACATTTCCTGTATATTTTTATTTTTTATTTTACTTAGTTTTATGAGCACATAATATATATGTAATTTTATCAGAAGTGTAGTTTTTTTTTATTTCAGTTAAATAAAATGTTTTGTTCTCATTTAGTTTTAGTTGACTATAAAAACCTTGATTTAATCTGTGAGAAACCCATAAAATGTAAATATATCTCTTCTTGACCAAGGCTGTGGAGGTGGGGGAGGAACTAACAGTGCGCAGGGCGGCAAAGAGGAGGAAAATTTAAAATGTCCGGACCGTCTGTTGGTGGCAGTCCAAGCAAGTCAGTTAAGTGGTGTCAAAAAATCGTTTTTGGACTTATATAATCAAACTGGGCGCATTAAAGATAAGCATCTGATTAGTTTGGACCCAGTCATCGTCCTCTATGGCACAAAATGGAGACGTACCACGATCAGGTAATGTTCTTTAATCGGTCGTTAGCCGTAATTGTGGCTAACACGTTAGCTCTGCGGTGTTTACTTTCGTTAGCTACCAGGTTGCGTCTTATATCAAGAATTCTTTATTGTCATTGTGCATTCACATAACGAAATTTCTCTTGGTAGCTCTCATCTTAAAGAGTTAAAAACACACAATACTAAGCATTTTGCTTAAATAATAGAATAAAAATAGGGTAAAAACAAGTGTGTGCAAATGTGTTCAGTAAAGCAGCAACAGCAGAAATGTTCATGAAAACCGTGTGAAGACTGCAAATAACAGCCTTAGGCTCAATGTGTGTGTATGTCCGTCCGTCCATCCACAGGGACCCATGGGTCTATTCAGGAGGGGAGGTGTGTATGTGGAGGGAGAGTGATGAGAGTGATTTCACAGCTCTGGGAAAGAAACTGTCTCTCTGCTAGATTTTGTCTTTATGTTACTGTACGTCTTCCGTATGAGGCACACACAGTCCATGGCCTGGGTGAGTGGGATCTGTAGCCATACAGCTGGCTCTGCCTTCTGGACCCAGCTAGCATACACTGAGTCCAGATCTGGTAGAGGACTTGCTGTGATCCCTTGTGCTGTTCTCACCACCCGGACTGAGTGTTTCCTGTCCTCTGTTGTGCAGCTCCCATACCACATTGTTATTCCCAGCTCTCTATTGTGGCCCTATAGACATTTGTGAGCAGGCGAGAGGAGAGTCCAGCTTGTTTCAGTCTCCTGAGGAAGTAAAGTCTCTCTTGAGCTGTCCTCACCAGGTGTGCTATGTGCACAGACCAAGTCAGTTCAGAGGTGATGTGGATTCCCCGGAACTTGATATTGTCAACTGTCTCCCTGTGTATGAGGAGAGGGGTGTGCACCATCTTCCTGGTCCTCCTGTAGTCCTTAATGACCTTCTTGGTCTTGCTAGTGTTCAAGACAGGGTTCAAGACACCATTCAGTCAGGTGCTGGACCGACCCTCTGTAGTGAGTCTCATCATTGTCCATTATGAGACCCACCTTGGTGGTGTCATCTGCAAATTTCAGGACCATGTTCGTAGAGTGGATGACAGAACAGTCATGGATGAAGAGACAACCCTGAGGCGTCCCTGTGTTCAGGACCAGTGTGGATGAGACCTGGCTCCTCATTCTCACCACCTGAGGCCTGTTGGTGAGAAAGTCCCTGATCCAGAGACACAGTGATGTGGCTAGTCCCAGGTTATGGAGCTTCAGCACTAGCTTATGTGGGATCACAGGGTTGAAAGCTGAGTTGAAGTCCAAAAATAGCACCCTGTAAGTGTTAGGAGGCTCCAGGTAGTGCTATTGAGACTGGATCCTCTGTTGATTGGTTCCCTCTATAGGCGAACTGGTGACTATCCAGATCAGCAGGGATGGCATTCTTGATGTGCTTAAGAACAATCCTCTCAAAGCACTTTATGACTACCAGTGTCAGAATGACAGGGCAGTAATCACTGAGGCAGGTGACAGCTGACTTTTTTAGGGATGGGCACAATAATGGAGGATTTAAGGCAAACAGGAACTGTGGCCAGCTGCAGGGATAGATTGAAGATGTCCAGGAAAACTCCCTCCAGCTGGTCAGCACAAAATCTCAGTCCATCCTGACACCTTATCAGGTCATGCCACTTTGGTAGTGCTGATCTTTCTCAGGGTGGAACTCACTTGGTGCAGCTGCAGGACAAGAAGCTGGTGCTACTCCTCCAGCCAAGGAAGTTGTCCAGTTTCTCTTCTGCTAGACGTATCAAAGTGTGCAAAGAAACTGTTCAAGATATCAGGGAGAGTGGGATCATGGCTGACCTGCTGATGACTGCGCTTGTAGTCAGTTATGGTCCTGATGGCTCTCCACATACTGTGTTCTGCTCTAGTTTTTCTACATGCGTTTAGCTGAAGCAGTGGCTGATCCTTGCAGTGGGTTGCTTTTGTAAATACATCTGATTTTTTTAACATGTGGTTAAAGTTTGCATTTTTGGAGGTTTTAGAACAAATGGCCTCCTTGATTGACAAAAACTGGTTACATTGGGGTTCAGTGATTGATTAAAGCTTGACAGGTGAAGAAAATAACACTGATTAGCGAAAGTTATGGATCTCTATTTACTTACTCTAGTCCACATTTTAGCATGAAGTCACTGCTGGACTCTCTACCTTCAGCTGTCATTCTGCTCAGGGGCAGTTCTAAAGGGGGGCCTGGTGTGGCGCTGAACCCCCTGAAATTTGACTGCCTCCCCTCAAGATTTGTGTTGTCATGTTAATGCAATCACTGATAGAAATTATAGTAGGGACAAAGAGGTCTGACTCTCTTTTCTGTGAAAAAGTGCTTTGTTCCCCCTCAGGACATAATTGTAAATAAATGGCATTATTGTTTATGAAATTTTAAATAATATTACATGTAGTGAAAGCTATTAGTTTAATTGTGAATGGAAAACAATGAATGTTAAAGTTTTGAAAGATGGATTCCTCCTCATGTGCATCACAGAGGTTTTGTTTGTACAGCTTCTTTACCATAATTTACCACATCAGTGCGACATGGCATGGAGGCCATTGCCTTGTGGCACTGCTGAGGTGTTATTGATGCACAGGTTGTTTTGATAGCAGCCTTCAACTCATCTGTATTTTTGGGTTGAGTTGTGGGGTTCAAGTCAGGTGAGTTGGTTGACCAATCAAGCACAGTAAAAAAAAAAAAAATCAGCAAACCATGTGGTAGTAGTTTTGACTCTGTGGGCAGGTAGTAAGTCTCTCTAGAAAAGGAAATTTGCATCTCCATAAAGCTTGTTAACAGATTGAAGCATTAAGTGCTCCAAAATCTCCTGGAAGATGGCTGTGTTGACTTTCAATTTGATAACACATAGTGAACCAAGCAGCACAAACACCAGCAGATGACATGGCACCCCAGATCATCACAGATGACGGAAACTTTACACTGGACTTCAAACACCTTAGATTCTGAGCCTCTCTGCTCTTCCTCCAGACTCTTGGACCTTGCAAAATTTACTCTCATCTGAAAAGAGGACTTTGGACTACTGAGCAACAGTCTAGTTCTTTTCCTCCTTAACCTAGGTAAGATGCTTCTGATGTTTTTGGTTCAGGAATGACCTGATATTAGGAATTCAATAGTTGCATCCCCTTTCTTGAGGACATCTGTGCGTGATGGCTCTGGTTGCATTGACAACAGCTTCAGTCCACACCTTTTGAAGCTCTCTTAACTTTTCCTGATAATCCTCTCCAGGCTGCAGTCATCCCTGTTGCTTGTGATCCTTTTCCTACCACACTTTTCTCTTCCAATCAACTTTCCAATATGCTTCAATGCAGCACTCTGTGAACATTTAGTATTTTCAGCAATGACCTTCTGTTGTTTACCCTATTTGTGGAGGGTGTCAGCCATCTGGACAGCTGTGAAGTCAGCAGTCTTCTTAATCATTGTGGTTGAGTGCACTGGAATCAGTTTGGCTCTAGTTATTGTCCTGTTGGTCTGCAAAAACCATTATTTGGAAACTTTTGACTTTTGGAAGATCTTGTTGCATGTTTTATTAATATTGGTTTTCATTTTACAGACTAGGCATTTTATTGATGGTGAAAATATTCATTACTTTATAAAGCAACCTCCTTCTCTTGTTGTCTGTAGATTTTAGACTCACCCTCCAAAAACAGTTACATTGGGAGCTACTATCAGCCACCAGACAGGATACTGCAAACATCAAGAGAGCCAGAGCTTCCTGCACACTCTTCTATTAACATGGTGCCACAGATGGCCAGCAGTGGGGTTTCACAGAGCAAACTGTGTGTGGACAGCAAAGGTATGGCACAGGCATTATAATGAGCTTTTTGTCTCATACAGTGTGTTATGACCACCCTCTTACTGGTTATGCTTTTCTATTGTTGTTTATACCTCTTCAGCTGTGGTTGATGCACTGAAAACCCTTCAGGAGAAAATTAGGCGACTGGAGCTGGAAAGGAAGCAAGCAGAGAAGAGCTACCAGCAGCTCTCCCATGATGCTCAAAAGCATCAGCGAGTCGTAGCCTCATCCAGTCAGACAGCAGCAAACCTCCCTGGAACTGATAACACTGCCCAGAGAGGTAAGTGGTGAAGAATGGAAAGCGAGAGAGGAAACCGTGGATCACTGGGATCTGGAAATATTTTTTTAAATGTTAATTTTCTGTTACTGTTTTTAATAGTTTTGTATCTGCTTACAATGACAGAGCTGGACTCAAAACTGCAGTCTGCAGAGGCTCGCTGTAAGGTTCTTGAGAAACAGCTGGACTACATGAGGAAAATGGTTGAAAATGCCAAACAGGAGAGAAACACTTTGATGGAAAATCAGGTAGTCTGGAATGCTACAAATCAAAAAGTCATTTTGTCTAAAGCTGATCCCAGCTGTGAACATGATATTGGCCTATGTATTTCTCACATTTCTGATGGCAGCCAAATAATCTCTATGTCATTTCTGCTCCCCGTTAGGCTTCTCTGCAGAACGAGCAAACGACCAGTTCAAACAACGAAATTCAACGAGAGAAGCTAGAGAAACTTGAATCGGAGTGTCTCAAACTGAGCAGAACTCAAGCTCTGGCAAAGGTAGCGTAAGGTTTTTTTTTTTTTTAATTCTGCCTATCTCTAAATGCTTATCATCACAAGCACATTATTTCAGGGTGTTTTGCTGTGATAAACTTTCAGATGAAACTTGCGATCCTGGAACAGAAATTGCTGAAAGAAGAGCACGAGCGTAAACTTGTGCAGGAGAAGGCAGAGGAGGTCAGTCAAGGTTTATACACTCATTCGTGAGATCCAGCTTTTTTGGCCTAATAAGCGCTGTTAAAGCATCATTTTTAGGTACAACTATGTGTTGTAGTGATTTGTATCTATGCTGTCATTCCCTTGTCTACAGTTGCAACGGGAGTTCGATGTGAGCCTTCGACAGTCTGTGCCAACCACTGAAGAGACAAAGCTGAAGAAGAAAACAAAAAAGACTACCAAGGTACTTTTCTGACTGCTAAGGCAAATTAATTGCAGGTTTTAATTTAACTAATATGTAATATATCTTCTTCCTCAGACAACTTCTAAACATACTGAGCTGCTATCAAACAGTCCAAGGCGAAACAAAATGCCCTTTGTTGCAGGAACAGTAAGTCAGTTCATATGTTCTGTACTCCTTTTTTTTCTCATTTTGATTGATTTTTATTCCTCTCTTGTCTGTTCCTAGTCAACAAGCCCAAGCCATTCAGTTCATGCCAATGTACAAAGTATTCTTCACATGATGAAGCACCACCAGCCGCAGCTATGTAAACAAGTGAGTGCTCTGCACAGGTCTGGTTGCGGAGCAAAGAAAAGCCTCCAAAAGGACTTTTCTTCCTCTTCCCCTGCTTCACAGAAGCCAAACAGCCTGCCTGTGGATCAGTCGCTCAGCTCACTCTCTGACCTGCTCTTAGCTCTGCAGGATGAATTGGGACAAATGAGCTTGTGAGTAGTACCGACTGATGACATTTTTACCTGTCATTGCAGTATGAATATTCTCACTAAAGACTGCCTTAAATGTAATCAGCTAGAATTGATTTTATATACACGGTGGCATGTGAACATTTGACTAGCTGAGTAAATGCATAATCTAAAGTAAATTTCTTTATTTATTGGGTACATTCTGTCCAACGTCTGTTGTGTTTGTTAGTGTGCTTATGAAAGAAGGATGACATACTAACTATAGTTAATATTAGCCCTTTAATATTTAATAAAGTATAATTTTTACATTATTGTTAGGCATAAACAGATTGCCCTCACATAGTGCAGGCTTACTTGTGAATAAGCTTTTTTATTGTTTTCTTTGATGTCACATCTTTTTGTACACAAATATTTTTGACAGTGAGCATCAGGAGTTGGTTCATCAGATAGATGCAGCTCAGCATCCAGAGCAGAGGCAGGACCTGCAGAGAGAACTGGAGAGACTGGTTACCAGAATGGAAGATAAGGGAGCTCAGATCACTAAGCTCCGCAAACACCAGAGGACGGTATGTGAACCATAACTCAGTACGAATTGAAGGGCTTGATTTGTAAAGGCATCTAGTAACACAACAAGGAACTGAATGTGTGAAAGTGCTGCGTGTCAACAGAAATCTAAATCTAAGTGTTACTCTTCCTGGCTGGTTAAGCTTGACTATGCAGAATTTTGTATGTTCAGAGTTTAAAAACATTAAAACATGTCATTAAAAACATTGCCATATTGTGCTCATTTCTAATTCCATATTATTGTTCTGGTACTCCACTAGAGTAGCTTTTCATGATTCACAGTTGATAAAAAAAATCCTTATTTACTTTATCTTGGCCCTTTATGAAGCCCCTCAGTTTATCATCAACCTATAGATGTTTTCGCTCCCAACTTTTTAAGCTTCCTCTACTCCTTAAAAGCCCACTTCCTTCCGACTGACTCACTCTCACCTGATACCTTAAAACCTGAAAATTGGTGCACAGCGTTTTAATGCAGTTTCCAGGCTGAACAGCTTGTGTCCTTGAAATTGTGTCCACTGAGCTTTGACGTGTGCTTTCTCTTATGTTGGTTGTGTTACCCTAACAGCAGCCACATGTATATAAAAACGTAGTGCACATGCTGGATTACCTGCCAGTGTTAAGGTAACAACAGAGTATCCATTGCACTACTGTTCTGTTTAAAAACTGCTTGCTATGTTATGTTCTTCGCTATTTACAGTGGTGAATGCTCATTAACGTGTATGTTGTATATATGTACAAGTGATCTCTGTGAGTCAAAAGCTGAGGCTTCAGCCTTTTTTCAAACTTACGGCTCTGCATGAAGTCAATGAAATAGATCTCCCCAATATAAGCATCCCAGGAACCTTCTGTATAAACCTTCAGTTCGTGAGGGGCAGTCAGTCAGTATTTGGCTTAAAAGGAGACAGAATAAAATGTTTCAGAAAGTGGATAAACTAATGGGCTTCTCCTCAGCCCAGTTTAAGCAAAGCAAGATTGTTTTTGAATCATGCAAAGTTACCATAGTAGAATACAAGAATTAAAATATGAACTGGAATTGAGCAGGTCAGCTTGATTATAGTAAAGGAAGATATCTTTCTATGAATTTTTAACAAGGTAATTTTACATTTGTATGATACTGCCACATCAGAGGCAAATTGATATTCAAGGCAGAGTATTTCAGTGTATCTGTAGCAGGGGTTTTCTTGGCTCAAAATATGCCTTTTGGATGTGGCTTTTCATGTAAGTCAGGTTTGGTTGCACATATAGTTAAAGCCAGCCTTTAACAATATATGCAAGTGAGGACTGGCTGGCCAGCGAGCCAGTCCTCACTTAGGAATTTACTAGTTTCCTGGTTATTCCTGACCTTTTCATAAACAAAAATGTATTTATACTTGACTAAATGGATCCCCATTTAGAAAATAATGGTTAAAAACAATCCTGGTAATTTTTCTTTGGGAGTCAAAATGTCTTCAGAGTGCTCCAAAGTATTTTGCATGTAAGAAAAACCCTGTGTGGCGGATGCTAAAGATGCTTGTAATGTTGCCTGATTGCGAGATGAATAGTTCTAATTGTCTGATGTTTTCTGCCTCTCTGCAGATCCATAAACTGACACAGAGCCAGTTATGTAGTGAGGAACACACAGCTAAAAAGCTGAGTGGGATCAATCCACCTGCTCCTTCTCCTGTTAAGACTAAACAGAAGAGAAAGAAGAGTATGACAACTCAAAACAATCTGCAGCTTCTCAGAGAGACACAGAAGTTCAGAAATAGCCTAAAACAGGACGACCTCTGCTGGGAAACATGATGTTCTTAATGAAACCTTTTTGTGTGAAGACTTTGATACCATTGCTGGATGAAGACACATTCCTCGTGTGTTTCTCTGCTCTTCAAATGACCTCTGGACAATATTAGACAGTGAATAAAGTGTTCTACACAGGACTCCATGTAAGATCATATAAAAGTGAGTGGATGATTTAAATGAAGTATTGTTCATAGTGTGTAGGCTATGACTCATGCTCTTAACCTTCTTTAAAACGATGTGAATGTGGTTTGCTCCATAAGATGTTCAGTGCTAATGAGGTAGATTAAATGAGTTTATGTAATTTTAATTTTTTAATAAAGATTGTTTCTAAATATTGTCCACATTTGTCAGTTTCTAAGACCTAACAAGTACAACCACTAGATGGCAGTGCTTAGCCTATGTCTATATTTAAATCTGAAGGCTTTTACCTTTGGCAAGTCATACCATTGGAGTTATAAGTGAACTATAACTTTGTAATGTTGTGTGCAGCGCCACTCTCCCTGCTGTGTATAATGCAGAAGGATCAAATGCACCCAGAGCAGCAGCTGGTTGGACAGTTGAGCAAGTGTAGCCCTGACCACAGGTTAAACGGATGTGGCTTTGTAGGTCTGCATGTGGGAGGAAGTTCTTTTCAACAAAGATATTTTTTTCACACAGCCAGATCAGTTCTACACTCTTGTGCTTTCTGGTCAAATGACAGGACATATTTTTTGCTCACCCAACACTCATATTTGTCCTGTTTATTTGGGTCAGCTACCTATTATGGGACAAATAACCATATGTGAAGCTGCCACATGATAATCTTCAACTTATCTCCTTGTTAGCAGGCTTTAGTCAACATCAGGTTTTATTGTAGAAGTAGAAGCTGTATCACAAAAACCTGAAAAGCAATGTGTTATGGTGTTGAAATTAGCAAATTCCATGTCTAAGGATGTAGATGACAGGAGAAGGAAACAGATGCTATTGTTTGTTTCTGCATTCATTTCATTATATAGCTGAAATTGCTTGGTTCTGGTATTTTTGGCATGATTCAGAGTCCACTGCATGGTTAGTGCACTCAACTGGTTTTTGCGAGAGAGAGACACTACACCAAATGCATTGTCTCTGTGCTCCCATATTAGATTACAGAGCATGACTGGACACAACAATCTGGTTAGCTAAGGAAAGTCAAGACCCAGCCCATGTCCAGATATACAGCTCTATCCACTCCACTCCATTCTCCTGACCCTGTAACTTTGATACCTTGTGACTACACAAGATATCATTGTGTGTGAATGAGTGGTGTGTTCAGAGAAGTAGCAGTCTCAGTCTGTCAGGCACAAATTCATTATCTTATAAAGACTAAGATATGTCTCCAGCTGCAACATTTGCCTACAGCCTGCTTTTTTTAAGTTTAGACAGGAAACATCAAAAACTAGCATCCCCTACTGTGTGAGCACATGTTTGTTGACCAGCAAAAAGTTGGCTGAATGTGGGATTTTCCACTTTCTGCTGAAATCCCCAAAGATGTTCTTGATAGTGCAGAACAATTGTTGCCACCATTTACTGAAAAAAGTAAGTATAGGGTTGCTAATTGCTTTTAACTGACCAACAAGTGTTATCTCTTTGGTTCGGGAAAAGCTTTTCAGCTGCTATAAGAACAACAATCTGTTCCGCAAAAATACACAGTGTGCACACAGAGCTTATTCAAGGGTGTAGTGAAGCGGACCATGAATCTGGAGTGTGCACGAAATTCCTTTAGAGCTTCAGGTTTGCTACATAATCAGTACTTTCTTGTGACATTGGAAACTATGTGCCCTGTTGATAGGACAACACACGAGTTCAGAAGGTTTTGTCCTTCAGTCTCAGGTTTATATGGACAAAAGTATGGGGCCGTACCTCTCAATCACTGAATTAAACAGTTTCATTCAGTCCCATTGCCACAAGTGTATAAAAGTAACCACCTACCCATGCAGTCCACCTTTACAAATATTTGTGAAAAAATTAATCATTCTAAAGAGCTCACTGATTTAGAATGTCTCCACAGTGTAGTGGTTTACACATTTGCCTTACAAACAAAAGGTCCCTGGTTCACTTCCAGGTGGAGGAACAAGCCTCTCTCACCATGAAGGGTTGCATCAGGAAGGGCATTTGGCATAAAATCTCTGCCAAATTACCAATGCAGATTAATCTGCTGTGGCAGCCCTATAGGAAGAGTGCAGGGGAGTATCCAAAGACACATTTTACAGTAATGGGATACCACAGCAGAAGTTAGTTTGTGAAATTTCTTCCCTCCATCAGTTATAAGTGGTAGTATTCTGATTCTTGCAAAGTGGAAGCATTTAAGAACCACAGCAACTCAACCACAAAATGGCAGACCACATAAAGCTACAGAGCAGGGTTGCCAAGCTTGTAAAAGTCACCAGAGCTCTGCGGACTGAATAACTAGAGTTCAAAACCTCCTCTGATATTAACATCAGCACAAAAACTGCGCGCCAGGAGCTTCATAACACAGGTTTCCATGGCTGAGTAGCTACATGCAAGCCTTACATCACTAAGCACACTACCAAGCATCAGATGGATAGGTGCAAAGCACACCACCACTGGACTGTGGATTTGCAAACATATTCTGTGGAGTGACTAATTATGCTTCTCTATCTGGCAGTGTAATGGAAAAGGCTGGGTTTGACACATGCCAGGAGAATGTTACCTGCTTCACTATGCAAAATGTAGAGGTTGGTGGAGGAGGAATAATGCTATGGGGTTTACCTTTATGAACTTTAGTTCATATAGTATATTATGGGACCTGAGTTTGTACATTGACAGTAATATTTATTAATATTTGGACATTCTGCATTACACTTTGTACCTGTTTCCTTTTCAGAAACATATTTATTGCTGCTGTAAAACAGGAAATAGTCAAGGTTAAGACAACACTGTAAATTATAAACACAGTAAACTCAAACATTGAGCAAGTGTTAGTTACTCTTTAAACTTTATTTACACAGGATAATTTTTGTAGACTTCCAAAAAAGTTGGACTATTTAAATGATTGTAAGCAGCGATGCATCAATACATCAGCTGAATGGCATTTACAGATGGCAGAGGCTAATTTTTGTCTATAGGGCTGCTTAAAATATTTTTAAAATATTCATTTACTTTTATTAAAAAAAAAAAATCAGTACCCTTGGATGAGAGAGGACTGCAGAAGAATTTTTTTTAAAATCACATGTCATCAAAAATTATGGCCAAATTGTTATTTTAAATGCCAATTTAAGCCCAGAATTTCACATTTAGGGCATTCCTAATTTTAGGTTTATGCTTGTGACCCCTTAAAATTTATGTTGTGGCCTTAATATGGAACAGTTCCTCTACAGTTGCTTCATTCAACATGGCCTGAAGAGGTGAAAGAATTATCTGAACATTTTTTTCTCTCTTTTCCCTGCAATCACCTGATGACCCATCAGCTTTATCTTAGGAGCCTAAAGCAGGTCCTGACCTCCTGATCTCCTGACTAGGGTAAGCGACATAAGGAAATAGAAATTGAGGCCGCGAATGAGATAGGGCGGGGTCATTGTCTTTAACCTATATACAACACAAAGAAAGCATGCATACCAATATGAACCTACTTTTCTCCCTGGACTCCAAGTAAACTGAGGAGGTGAAGCTAGTCAGAAGTGGAACAGTTCTAAGACAGTGACAAATACTCTCAAAAAATGTCAGCCAAACTAATGAAAAATTAAATGTTTTAAAATTACCTCAACATTTTTGGGATATTTGCCCATTCAGCTCACTTAAATAAAGTTACGAAACAAGTAGCTTGCTTCTGTCCAAACTGCCTTTAGGGGAGATTACGGGGCAAGCATAACTCAGTTTCTTCAAACAGAAACAAGTCAGAGTGCTGAAATTCAATCTAAACATGCTCAGCATAAGTGTCCATGAGGAAAAGAAGCAGAAGTTTTTAAACAAAATAAGTATTTTGAAGTAGAAAAAGGTTAAAAACTGAACACTTTTTATAAAAATTAAAATGTTGAGTGTATTATAAAATTTCCTGATCATCTTTTTTAACATTAACAGAAAGTGTGATTATTATATTTGTATGGGGAAAAACTGAGCCCAGTCTACCTATCATATATGTATGTATAAAGCCAGATTCACAAAGTGCTAAATTTGGAGATAGCCATGTGCACCTACAGGAGCTTTTATGACATCCCATTTCTAAATCCATAGACATCCATATAGAGTTGGTCCCCCTTGACAATTATAACAGCTTTCACTCTTCTGGGAAGGCTTTCTACAAGATTTTGGAGTTTGTCTTTGGGGATTTTTGCCCATTTATACAGAGGACATCTGTGAGGTGTTTGACGGCATTGAGGTCAGGGCTCTATCCAGGCCAGTCAAGTTCTTCCCCACCCAACTCATCAAGCCATGCCTTTATAGAGCTTGTTTTGTGCACAAGGGCAGAGTCAGGCCTTACTCCAAATGTTCCCATAAAGCTAGAAGCATAAAATTGTCCAAAATGCCTTGGTAAGCTGAAGCATTAAGAGTTCCTTTCACTGGAACTAAAGGTCTCAGGCCAAAAACAGCTCCATAGCATTATTCCTCCTCCACCAAACCCTGCAGTTGGTACAGGGCAGCCAGACAGGTAATGTTCTCCTGGCATGTGGCAAACCCACACTACCAGATAGAGACCTGTGATTTGTCACTCCACAGAATACATTTCCACTGTTCTAAAGTTCAGTGACAGCATACTTTACATAACTCCATTTGACACTGGTTGAAAGTTTGATGAATGTCCATGGCTTACTTTCTTAAACTTAAATGCTTATGGGACAATTGCACTTTTTACATTTAGGTTTACAGTTTCAATTTTTTTATCTTTTCATGCCCATATTTATCTATACCAAATGGCACAACTGTAACCCATGCAATTTCCCCCTGGGATTAACAAATTATTCTGATTCACAGCACAGGTCCAAACCTCAGAGGAGGTTTTATGAACTGACTTGTTTCTACAGTGGCATTCCATTACAGTGCCATGCTCTAATTCACTGAGCTCTTTAAAACGACATTTTTTCACAAATGTTTGTAAAGGCAGACTGCATGGCTAGATGCTTGTTTATACACCTGAATTCAATGATTAAGAGGTGCTGCCCAATAATATAGTGTAAATAATTGTAGCATAAACACTGCTATATAATTGCACTGCTTTGCTGTTTGCTTTCTCTTCAACATGAAAATTTGTTGGCATAGTATTGGTTACACACTTACTTTAAGATAAAGAGAAAACAGAAGCTGATACGCCACTTTTCAGCTGTAACCATGGTGACAAGCGCCACACAGGATCTGCCCAAGTATAATCTTCCCTTTCATGTAAATGACAGGTTCCCAAGGAGTCAACATTGTCTAGTAAAAGTTACAATGCAGTGATTTGTTCAACAATATTCAAACTTTATTGGTTTAACATTGTGAAACTAAAGGCAACACTAGAAAACAAGGCAAAAAACAAAAGGTTTAAAGTAAGCACAAAACATTTTAGGAGGCATTGTGGCACCTGCAAGTGTCTACATATGGCTATGTGTGAGAGAAACCTACAAGACTGATGGCTTTTAACAGAATAGGTATAAGCAATAAAGCCATTAGGGAACGGAGAAAAAAAACCAAAAAAAAAAAAAAACCAAAAAAACCTACA
>VUQH01021263.1:10596-31790 GCA_015106775.1 Etroplus canarensis | reverse complement strand
GTGGCCGACCAAATTGGGAGAGCTGGGAGAGAAATTGTTTTTTGATGGAGAGAAGGTAGGTGGGCACGGCTGTCATAACAAACGCTGCGGTAATATCATAGAGCACCAGCACCATCATGTGTAACAAAGATGAACACCAGGCAGCTGCACTGAGGATCCAATACCAAGTCCAGCGATAATTTCACCAAGAATGCACCACAGCTATCACCATGATTGTAAATGCTTCAACCAGACTTTACTGGAGACATGCGGCTCCTTTTTTTTTTTAAATTTTAGTTAATGTGAGGTAAGTTTCTACACAGGACCTTACCAGGTAGGAATCTGACAAAACGGGGCATGAAATGGAAGCGTGGGCATCCAGAGGACTCACTGTCAGACTCGGGATCTGGAAAGAAGAGCAGAATTTTTTTAATAGTTAATGGACAGACAAGATATAATAAAATAATCTGAAATTCTTTTCACATGTTATTAAGAGCCTGACTTTATGGCAGAAACCATAACCCCAATGATGTTCACTAAATGCACCTTCAGCTGCTCCCTTGTATTCTCCCCAAGGGGTCACCACAGCAGAGTAATCCACATTGGCAATTTGGCTGAGGTTTTACGCTGAATGCCCTTTTTGATGCAACCCTGCATGGTGAGAGGGGCTTGTGTCCCCACCTGAAATTGAACCGGGGACCAGGCAAATGTGGAAACCACTACACTGCGGAGACACTACCCCAGTTACGGCCACTAATCATTGTTAATAAGAATCCAATCTTTCAGCTATACATGAGAAAAAATTCATATACTCTACTTCATGCCATATGTGTGACTGAAAATGTGAAATGCGAGGTTTAACACTTAAATGTATTATAATGACTGCAGAGGCTAAATTCATATATGAGTACATGTTGGCCAAGATGCTCTCTGTTCCCATTCCAACTCCTCATTTTCACTCTAACAGGTGTAACGCACACTGAATACTGAGCATACAGGTCTTGCACATTGTTATGACAAATAGAGCACTGCTATTACAGTATGAAAACTAGCTGGATTCAACATATTTCAGTCCAGCTCCAAAAAGCTTTGACTACAATGAAAGAGACTGCAGTCCCTCAAATGGCCACTTGGGCCTGCCTCCAAATGTGAGTCAATCCCTATAGACCTCCATGTTAAAATGTCCAACTTGGCAGCAGAAAAAAATATGTCTTGCAGTTAATTTAAAAGTTTTGATCTCTATAGTTAACTTCATGCTTCATACCAGTATGGAGGGTGAATATGTTTTATAACTCATCTATCAAAAGTTTATTAATGCTTAGCAATATGTCTACACCGAATGACAGGTGTCCCAACCAACGCTGTTATACTTAACTAAAGTTTAAACTAGTAGTGTAAAACAATTCATGATTTCTTAACTTAGAAACACACTAAAATAAAATGTTTAAAAATATATAAAATGTCTTTAGTTTTAGTGACAACTTTATGATTTTGCCTCTGTTCACCACCACAGTGGATTTTAAATCAGATTGAAGTGCAGACTTTCAGCCTTGATTCAAGATTTTGGTATAAAAATTGCATTAACTGTTTAGGAATTACAGTCACTGTTACACACAGTCCCCCATTTTCAGAGGCTCAAATTAATGGGACAAACTAACACAATTTTAAATATAAGGATTATTTTTAAAACTTGGATGAAAATCCTTTGCACTCACTGACTGCCTGAAGACTTGAACCAATGGACATCGCCAAATGCTGTGTTTCCTCCCTTGAAATGCTCTGCCAGGCCTGTACTGCAGCTGCATGTGTGTGGGTCTCTCTGCCTTCATTTTTGTCTTCAGTAACTGACAAGCTGCTCTGTTAGGTTGAGATCAGGTAACTGACTTGGCCACTGAAGAATATCTTTGCCCTGAGTAACTCGTGGGTCTCTGTTGCAATGTGCTTTGGGTCATTTGTATGAACCTGAGCAGAGAGTATAGCACTGTACACTTCAGAATTCATCCTACTGCTTCTATTAGCAGTCACATCATCAATAAACACTAGTGATCAAGTTACATTGCTAGCCATACCTATAAGTTCTTTTTTGGTTTCCAAAGATTTTTTCCAGGCCTGGGCAGGCTCTTTTAGACATTTCTGGCAAAATCTAATCTGGCTCTCTGTCCTATCCAGTGGTTTGCTCCTTGTTGTAAACCCTCTGTATTACATTCATGAAGGTGTTTCTTGATTGTAGACATTGATACACCCACCTTCTCAAGAGTGTTCTTGACTTGGCTAGATGCTGTGAAGGTTTTTCTTTTCTTAAACAATTAACAAATTCTGCAATCATCCACTTTGGTGGTCTTTTGGGAAAGTTCCAGATTATTTTTTGACTGCTCCTAAAGTTTTTTCTCTCTCTCTGATTGGTTTGTTTTGGTTTTTCAACCTAATAATGACCTCCTTCACTTGCATCAACATCTCCTTGGACTTCATATTGAGAGTTTAATGCAAGTTCAAAAATTGGAATCAGCTCCAGATCTTTTAATTGCTTAATATATCATGGAATAACATGGGAACAGGCCTCACATGGCCACGAAACTTTTCATCAGTCAATTGTCCCATTACTTTTAAGCTGCCTAAAATGGTGAACTAAAAAAAAAATAACTGTAATTCCTGAACAGTTAATGCAGTTTTGAAAGCGGAACGTTTTGACTATCTGATTTAAAATCCACTGTGACCATGTACAAAGGCAAAATTACAACAACTGCCTTGTTATCCAAATACTGGGTGGTGTACCCTCAGCTGCTCACTTATGTTCTCCCCAAGGGGTCACCACAGACGATTAATCCGCATGGGTAATTTGGCAGAGGTTTAACACCTGATGCCCTTCCTGACACAACCCTCCATGTATGTAAACATGACCCGCCTGTGAGTCTTTGGTGCTCTTACTGAGACTTTGGGATGTCTGAATGGCTGCAAGTCCTGCGCCTTCACAAAGCGTTGTTTTAATTTTATAGTATCTATTTCAATTTTCCTAAATCTGCCACCGACAAATACTCTCCACTCTAAAATTACATAAAACTGATAAAAACTAAACTTTTTCACATAAACCGAAACCCACACTGGAAACTAACTGAAATTAAAGTCAAAACAAAATAAAATTATAACTAATTAGAAAATACAAAACTGCTGGCAGCTGTAGCTGATCGCTGTCTGCTCGGCCTCACCTCCACTTATCCCAGTTATTACACTGGACCTCCCAGTGCCAGATTGGAGCATTTTCAATACACTTATCAGGCAAATTATACAACTTGCAACATCCCATTAAGATGTTTATGCTCCAGTTTTGATTAGTAAAATTACACTATTTTATTTACTTAGCAGATATGTGTCCAAGCTTAAACGCCACTCTCTTGCTTAATTAAAACAAGAAAAAGCTGATGATTCAAAACAGACGATCACAAATCACTGAGTGACATCACAGTAGCTGTGTCAATCTTTCATGTACAAAACTCAGAAAATAATTCCATAAAAACAAAAACAAAAAAAACAAGGTACATTAGGATCCCATTTTTGCTATTTCTGTAACATCCAAGCTGCAATTTGGGATAATTTCCTCCTATTTTGACACAATTCTCTGACATACTTGTGAACATGCATGAGAGAGCCCAGCAGAACTATCTGCAATTTATGAGCGACAATCATTTGTGAAGCTGCGACTTTCTGTGATCTGTGCGTAATCACTGCTTCCAAATTACTTTTACAAAACAGGCCCTTTCTTTGGTAATCATACCTGTCAAGTTCCAGTCATAGAGCTCAAGAATATCCCGGAACAAGTAGGAGGCAAACAGCTCCAGGCCTCGGACGCAGTAGTTCTGGACACAAGAGAGAGATGATGTTTGACAGTAGCGATATGTGAATATACAGTAGTAGCATACTGTCACAGCGGATCCTTAATGTAGATATGACTGATAAGTAAATCCAGTTCTCAGACTTTATCACATAAGCCACCTTATTGATACAATCACCCTCAGTGGGTCAAAAGGAAGCTCTTTTTCCTTTTCTAAAAGGATTAGCACCTTCACTCATCCAAGCACTGAGGTGTGAGAGTTACACGCAGCTCAGCGGTGCTCAGACTTAGTCGTTTGAGATAAAAACAAAAGGGTTGAGAAAGGGGAGAAAAAGAGCTGGCAGATAAAGTGGGGTTTTACTGACCTCCGGTGCCATCTCCTCTATGAAGTGAATGGTGTAATCTATGTTGAAGCGGATCACACGGCACAATGGAATCTGTGATGATGAAAGGAAAAGAGGAAGAGGAGAAGAAAAGGACAGGGCGAGTCATTACCATGGCGTTAGGCAGAGGTTATAGCTTTGCAAGGAAACTCATTAAAACCTCATTTTTTTAATGTGGAGCCAGTTCACAACCGCTAGAGTGTATGGAAACTATATGTTAACTATATGGAAACTCAAAAGTTAAAAAAAATAAATAAATAGAAATGTGACATACTTTGAAAAAATCTTTAGGCACCCTCTTTTTTATATTTTGCTGGGATAATTTATTGAAAAGTGCAAACATAAATGGAAATACAGTACCATAAGGCAAAAACAGAGTTTGTACAATTCTCTTTTTTCCATACAATTCTAACCAGGTTGAAAGTCAGTATTTGGTATGATCACAGCCTGAACTCTCTTAGGTAAGCTTTCTTGTCATTTCTTTAGGTAGTCTTCAGGAATAGTTCTCCAGGTTTCTTGAAAGACATTCTAAAGCTCGTTTTTGGACGTTGGCTGCCTTTTGTTCTTTGTCAAGTTGATCCCACACTTCTTCAATAATGTTGAGGTTCAGGCTCCTAGGAGGCTAGTTCATGACTGATAGTGTTCCACTATGTGTTTTTCTATCCAGGTCGGCTGTTACTGTATTAGCAGTGTGTTTGGGATCATTGCCAAGCTGAAAAATGAAGCTGTTGCCAGTCACTTTTCTAGATGGTATTTCAAGTTGAATCAAAATCTGACAGTACTTTTCCACACTCATAATTTCATCAAAGAGCTCCAAGACCACAGGCTTAAAATGCAGCCCCAAACTATGACATAGCCTGCACCATGTTTTAAAGATGACTGTAGACACTGATGAGGTTTTGGTAAAAAGCAACTAAACTAAAGGGCCAGATGCATCTCTCAGGTCCTGTGTCAGGTCTTCCCTGGATTTTTTCCCTGTTTCTTAAAGGCATGGCCTTCAGACATTGTACATCTGCTGTAGAGAGTTTTTATTAGGCCTGGCACTTCTTCTTTTGTCCAGTTTCCTTAAATATTTTTCAAGACACACTTCACACCATGCTGAACTATGCCAAGTTTTCAACCAATAGCTCTCTGGGATTCACCTTGTTTTATTGCAAAAATACGATTTTATGTCTGTCAAATTTTTCTCTTTAGCATTTTTTGTATTTTCAACTAAAGAATTTTAAGTTTCTGGCTACTACAAAAAGGCATAAACATATAATTTAAAATAGGTCCTTTGCTAAGTTGCCTGTTACGTGTAGACACAACACTGATTGTTCTCTTGTGTTAGGGTGCCTTTCATATACTCGAATGATTCATAGTGTTAAGTAGCTTAACAAAAATCAAGAAAAAAAAAATCCTCTGAAAATGGTCACATACAAGGACTGGACTGAAAAGAATTGAAAAAGCAGCCAATATCCAAAGAAAAACATTGAAAAACCTTCAGAAAACCTGAAGAACTATTGCTCAAGACCACTTTTTAAAAAAAAAAAAGTCTGGCTGCTTGGAAGCAAAATATAAAGAAATGAGGTCTGGCTCAAAACTTTTGCATAGTGCTGTAAGTCACAAGTGTTGCAAGGTATGGAAACTATATGGAAGAACACTCAAACTCATGTGTACGGATATGAAAACCAACAGACAAGCACTTAATTCACATACACAGGCGTGGGCTCCTGAGTCTTGAAAATTAAGTAACTCAAATCATGCTAAATAGATAAGCCCGCTCTTCTGTGTTTAATCTCCCTAGTTACACGGTCTTTGTTGTCAGAGCGCAGGGGTCCATTTTAAGAGATTAACCTGGGAGCCACATTCATTCTTGCCCAACCCAGCGGCTAACTAGCATGGGGCTAATATCACCATGCTCCGAGGTCCCTAATCCCCACACTGCCACGAAGCGTTTACCCCAGCTTTTAACAAGGGCCGCGTAAATTATCCAGTTCAAATCGTGCCTAATCCTCGAGGCTCTTTTCAAGCTAGACGGATATTGACCAAGTGCTCTATTATTCAAACATGCAGGAAAAACACACACGCATAGAAAAAAAAAATCCCTGAAACAGCATTTGGTGATCCCCTTCAGTTGCTCCTTTTAAACTCCCCCAGAAAAAGAGGCTCCTTTCAAATCACAGACACTCTGTTTGACAGTCACTGATGGGCCTTCAAAAGTCAGCGAGAGGACTCTGTGACAAGGTCAACATCGGGAGAAGGGAGCACTCTGTCCAGGCAACAAAGGCATCGACCTGAAGCCAAGAGTCGATTTCAAGTTATTCTTGAGGAGAGTGGAGCGAAAGGGGGAGAGACGGTTCACTTATATGCTGGGAAAAAAAGATGTGTTGCCTCAGACATGTAGAAGTGTAGAGTATCCTATGACGGCCAATGAAGATTTGCCTGAGCTGCAGAACTGACCGTGGGCCTGTGTTATTTAAACAGCACACTCTCATGCAGGCACTTTTACACATGAGAGAGAATTTAAAGTACACATGGTTGGAATGCCAGAATGGGGACTGCATACTCCAAACGAAGAAAAGAAAATTGATAAAAAAAATATTTTAAGGAATAACATCCGTTGCTGATATCCCCTAGAAGCAGATTTATAATGCCTCCAGCGTTTCTGGTATTTTTAAATCGCTTCCTGGAAGCTCCTTTGTGACTACTTGCATGTTGATGCGCACTGGATCCCTTCGACTGTATTAAAGTGGTGACCTTTTAACTTGAATTTCATTTTGGGGAAGAAGACACAACCCTACAGGGAGCCAAATCTAGTAAGCAGGCTGGGGGGTGAGTGAAGATTGGATTTGAGTGGCCAAAAAACTCCTTTGTTTCTAATACCCTGTGTGCTCCTGCATGATGGCACACACTAAAGTTCGGGTGGTTTGTGCTGAGTACTCATCCTCAAACAGCTCAGAAAATAGTCTGTGTTTACAGTCTGACCCTAAGGGATGAATTCATGTTGCACAACCCCATAAATGAACCTCATGAAAAGGAACCAAGTGAAAGCAAAGATAAGGATTAAATGGTGGGAAATGAAGGAAGAAGGGCTATTGGGTAGAATTCATGGAGGAAATGAAACAGACTCTGGGTGGTAATGAAGAGTTACCAGATGACTGGGAAAGTACAACTGAAATAGTGAGGAAAACAGCCAAGAAGACATTTGGTGCATCTTCTGGACAGACGAAAGAAGACAAGGAGACCTGGTGGTGGAATGAGGAAGTACAGGAAAGCATTCAAAGGAGGAAGTTGGTAAAGAAAAAGCGGGACAGTGAAAGAGGTGAAAAAAGGAGACGGGAGCAATGGAAGTCTAGGCATATGGCAAAAAGAGAGAAGTGGCAAAGGAAAAGGAAAAGGCTTATATGAGAAGCTGGGCACTGAGGAAGGACAGAAGGACCTGCACCGATTGGCTAGACAGGATGAAGATGGAAATGCACTAATGAGTGAAGAGTGTGTTTAGAAGATGTAAGGAGTACTTTGAGGGGCTGATGAATACAGAATCAGGAAGTGCAGGGTATTAGTAAGGATCAAGTGAGTTCATACTTCCCCAAGTATGAAGAGGAAAGGCAGTTGGTCCAGACGGCATACCTGTGGAGGTATGTCTAGGACAGAGGGAAGTGGAGTTTTTAACCAGATTGCTTAACACAGTCTTAGAGAGCTTGGAGATAGGATTCCTGAGGAATGGAGGAGATGTGCACTGGTGCCAACCTTCAAGAAGAGCAGAGCTGCAGCAACTAAAGAGGGATCAAAGTGATCAGCCATACCATGCAGATATGGGAAAGAGTTGTTGAAGCTAGGTTAAAAAAAGAGACGTGATGATCAGCAAGCAGCAGTATAAGCTTTATGCCAAGAAAGAGCATTACAGATGCAAAGTTTGCTCTGAAAGAGCGATGCATCTGAAGCACATGGAACGGTGGAGCTGCCAGGCAGGAGATAAAGAGGAAGACCACAGAGAAGGTTTGTGGATGTAGTAAAGGAGAACATACAGAGGGCTGATGTAACAGAAGAGGACACAAGGGATAGGCTGAGATGGAGGCAGATGATCCTCTGGGGTGACGCCTGAAGGGTGCAGGTGAAAGAAGAACCCCCAAGAATGTTGAAGAAAATGACTACGATGCGACCAGTCATGCTCCTTAGCAGACCCTGTGCCTTCAAGTTTGGACATATCCAGCATATCTAAAGAAAATTTTTGACTTTTGGATCATAGCTGGAGAACAAACTCTCCTGACACAGAACATGGGAAATCACACAACAGATGTGGAAGTTGTCTGAACGGGAAGTCCACAAAGTGATCTCAAAAAGTAGCATCAGCAGCAGATCACAGGTACACAAGTAGAAGCTCTTGAAGCAATGAATAGACCAAATTTAATTCAGGCATGGTTTTTGATTTCCAGCTACAGGTGAGCAACAGAAGTGATCACACCCTGAATGACACAAGCCTGCTGCATAATGCACAATGTTACACAGATGTTACATAAGAAAATATATGTTGAAGTACGTAGCTACAGAATCCCCACAGTTGGAATCGATTTTCCAGAAGTCCTTAAAATATCCCTATTTCATCCATCCATCCATCTTCCTTAACTGCTTGTCCAATTCAGGCTCACAGGGGGGCTGGAGTTTATCCTAGCTGAAAAGGGGATAGAGGCAGGTTGCACCCTGGACCCCCACAGAATCATCAATTAACCTAAAATGCATGTCTTGTGTTGTGGGAGGCACTCACAGGGCCAAAAAATGCAGAACGGCCGGTGGATTCAAACCTGGGACCTTTTAGCCGTGAGACAGTAGTGCTAACCACTGTGGCACTGTGCTGCCCTATCACTATTCCACTGCAAGAAGCAATCCACAAAAATCAGAGGCGAATTTGGTCTTCAGGTCAAAGCTTTCTGTGAATACAAAGACTCCCTCAAGGTGAAATGTCAATGGAGAATGTGTAAGTAACACAATACACTTTTTATTTCACCTTTGTGAGATTTAACATGACACAAACAAACAAAATAGAGAAAGCTCAGTGTGACACTTGCCTCTGAAAAACTCAGCGCAAAAGGAACTGCCAACTCCAAGCAAGTAAATAAATAACGACATAAAATATATAACACACCGGTATAACCGAGAAAAAAAATAACTGTACAGTGACACCCATTGCTACTGTCAAATATCTGAAAGTACTGTGGTGGAAAATTCACTGCTAACAATTCAAAGCAGGCTTACGTTAGTGAGAGGAGTGTGGGAGAAGAGAGAGAAACCTTCAAACAGGTACTCATGGTCATCGTACTCAATCACTGTCGGCCTGTCGGTCTGGAGCAGAAAGAAGATGACGAATAAGAAGATTACTGTCATATGCACAGTAAGAGAAACACAGCGGTTTACACCATACAATGAAATTCAAAAACAGTGTGCTGTAGTTTAGGTGCAATACTTTTAATAGCAGCTAAAGAGACAATAGTGCTCCATTAATGACACTTCACTGTATTATGTTATGTGTATGGAGACTTTCACATATTCTTTCATTTTAGGATCTTGACAAAACAGATGAAGTCATACCAGGAAGTTTGTAGGAGGAGATACCGTAATCCTGTAGTGGAACAGTTTGCCTGCATTGTTGTTCATGGGACGGCACCGTTTCACAGGCTGGAAAAGAAATAAATTCAACACACAGATTATACTCTTAAGCTTTAACTTGTGACCTGAGAGGTAAGAATTCTGAATGAAAACTCTCATTCTATCTATAAGTCTTGATTTTAGGGCTAAAGGCAAGTGGCAACCACCAGGGCTTAAGTTAAGGTCAATGTGCAAGTGCCAAAAAAGTGTAGTTCCTCTAATGGCCACTTAAAGCCTACTCTAAAAGTGAGTCAATCTCCATAGACTCTCATGTTAAATTACCCAACTCCAGAGCAGGAAAAAACATTTTCTAAAGCCTGGTATGAGAAAATGTTTAGTCTCAAAAGCTTTTTTTCTACCTTTATGATATCTGTATGGGTAGCGAATTTTATTCTAACTCGTCTGTTCATTTGTATTAGGCCTAAAAGTTGGGCATAGTAAAGAAGTATGGCCACAAGGAGTAACACTTCCAACACTATTAAAAGCTACTTTAAGGAGCCAGTTGTTCAGCTTGTTTTAGGTCTTTTTTCTTGCCAGTTCAAATTAGCATCTCCTTAAAAATCTCACTTCAATTATAGGTACACTATATGGAATGGAAGCTTCTAGGAAGGTTTTCTACAAGATTTTGGAGTGTTTCTGTGGGAATTTTTGCCTATCCAGAAGAGCATTTGTGAGGTCAGACACTGATGTCAGATGAGAGAGACTGGTTTGCAATCTCCATTTTAGTTCCTCCCACACATGTCCTAAAGGGGTTGAGGTCAGGACTCTGAGAGTGCCAGTCAAGTTCTTCCACACCAAACTCATCCAATTATGTCTTTATAGACCTTGCTTTGTGCACAAGGTCACAGTCATGCTGGAACAGAAAAGAGCTTTCCCCAAACTGTTCCTATAAAGTATATAATTGTCCGAAATGCATTGGTAAGCTGAAACATTATGTAACAACGAACTGCCATATGTTAGGATATAACACAGTCACAGGTCAACACCCAAGCGGATCAATCCTGTGTGACTGATTTTATCATGTGACTCACTACACCCCAACAAATGTCTTTTAAAATAGTATGTATATTTTTATTTTGCCTATATTCTATCATATGCACTAATCTATCATTTTGTAGCACAATATCTGTGCAGCAATTAACCACAATATCAGTAGTAATTTTTGGCAACAGCAGCTAGTTAACAAGTTTCCTTCATCCCTCTCTCGCAAATATACTACTTTAACCTTCACGTCAGACAGGTAATGCTGTCCTGGCACTCGTCAAATCCAGACTCTTCCATCAGACTGCCAGACAGAGAAGTGTGATTCGTCATGCTACAGAACATGTTTCCACTGTTCCAGAGTTCAGTGGCAGTGTGTGCCACACACTGGGGCGGCCGTGGTGCAGAGGTAGAACGGTCGACCTCTGATCGGTTGATCGCAGGTTCGATTCCCACTCTGCCGGCCCACGTGTCCTTAAGTGTCTTGCCCAAGGCAAGACACTTAACCCCACGTTGCTCCTAATGGCCTGGTTAGTGCCTTGCATGGCAGCTCTGCCGCCATCGGTGTATGAATGAGTGAGTGAGTGTAACTGTAAAGCGCTACCTTAGAAATAAGGTAGATAAAAGCGCTATATAAGTAGATACCATTTACACCACTCCACCCAGCACTTGGTACTGTGCTTGGAGATGTAGCTGCTCAGCCATGGAAACCCATGCCATGAAGCGCCTGGTGCATAGTTTTCGTGCTGATGTTACTGTCAGAGGAGGTTTGGAACTCCGCAGTTCTTGAGTCAGCAGGCAATTTCTCAGAACTCCACTTTGCAACATTATGTGGTCTGCCACTTCATGGCTGTGGTTCCAAAATGCTTCCACTTTGCAATAATACCACTTATAGTTGATGATGGAATATCTAGGAACTGACCTGTTGCAATTCTGGCATCCTACTAAAGCACCATACTGGCCAGTGAGCTCCCATTCTTTCACCACCATCTGTAAAGGCAAACTGCATGGCCAGGTGCTTGATTTTATACACCTGTGGCTATAGGACTGAATGAAACACCTGAATTCAGTGATGAAGAGGCATGGCCCAATACTTCTGTGCATATAGTGTACGATGAAGTGAGAAGGAAAAAGGCATCAAAATTTCACAATTAACTAGCTGAGACTAAAACATGCCTGCAAGTTTTTCTTAAGAAATTACTTAAACATAGTCAGATTATCTTCCTGCTGATGAGCTGTTTATAGGATTTTAATCTTTAGTTGGTTGAGTAAACAAAAAAAAAAAAAATGCTGTTCCCCTCCACAGATGAATGCAGTCATGCAGAGGCATCTTGTTAAGTCTAGCAGTAAGTGGAGAGCAAAGCCCGTTTTGCAGGGGTTATTATGAAGACAAACTGCTGCTATGAGGGATGTGTAAAAGCTTAATTGGCATCTCTTAATGAGTATAATTATAATGCCAATACACATTATAAACTTATCAAAACATATAATTGACTAACACCTTCCAGGTCAACAAAGATGGAAACATGAAATTAGTGAACTAATTGATTTTTAAGATGGAAAATAATTTTTAAAAATAATATATAAATGCCTGAAAAAGTAAGTCGTGAGTAGCCGCTTATTGGCCTTTGCCTGGAGGATGATGTAAATGTCCCACTATGCAAAATACTTGCCATAGGTTAACGCAGTCATTATGGATTCATTAAACAATTCATGACTTAAATCACCCCCTGCTGAGCTTAAAAGCAAATGAGGCAACACTGACTGAGCAAACAAACAAGTCTCCTTATGTAGATAAGATTTCTTTAACTGGTTAGATGAATATGCATCTGGGTGGAAGGTGTAGGTCCAAAACACAGCAAAAAATAAGAAAGTGAATCATAAAAAAAAAAAAGAAGAAGAAAAAAAACCTCCACATCTCAGTGTGTGGAAAAATACCCGATGAGTCACTCGGACACAACTCCCCAGTCAGATTTTCACAGAAGTAATGTCTTTTTGTTCTTTAAGATGCTTCACTTATCGTGCCTTTAACACAATAGAAAGTGGCCTCTGTGCGGAGAATGCTTTTAGCCTGACTAAAATAATGCCCTTGCCCCCATGTGGCACAACTTCAAGGTTATGAAAGGGTGATTTATTCATGGCGTGTCATACCTCCTCCCCCGGGTAGATGCTGTGGCGGATCCCTGTACGTCTGGCCTTGGCACTACACTTACACAGGGGACCATCATTCATCTGGACAGAAAGAAAATACGTAAATCAGACAGAACTGCTTCACTTGCCACGTATAACACCGGGGCTGCTCAACATTTTACATATCTAAACTGCAGACTCCTGACCTTTATTTCTTTACTGGAGTTTTCAAGTTTAGACTTTTAGAGTTTTCATTTGCGACAGTCTCTGCAATGCGTATCAAATCATCACAATAAAACTTAATTACTGATTTAACTGGAATTTGAGCCTTTTCAAAAAAAAACTTCCATCAGGTGGAAATTACATTTATTCAAAGCAAAAGTGAACATAAAAACTCTTTCCAAATGTAGTTCTATCAGGAGAGACTCAATAAATCCTGAACAGAAATCTATAAAAGAAGTTGAAACACTAAATATTGAGGTTTCCCCAGCGCTGTCTCCAAAGAGCCAATCATGTTGTTCCAGTGACATTAGGTTCACAGTAGCTTCAACTGCATGGTGACAGGCATACACTTCATTGAGTGCACCTTTGTGACATGGTGTGTTACCCTGCTGGAAGCAGCCATCAGAAGATGGGTACACTGTGGTCATGAAGAGATGGTCATAGTAAGCAACAATACTCAGACAGGATGTGGTGATATATATGATTATAATTTGGTGCCTGAACCACTGATACAAGGCAGGAAGGAGCCATGCTTTCATGTTTACGCCAAATTCTGACCCTACCATCTGAATGTTGCAGCAGAAATGAGACTCATCAGACCAGGCAACATTTTTCCAGTCTTCTACTGAGAATGTTGCCGAGCCCATGCGAATTGTCACCTCAATTTCGTTTTCTTAGCTGACACCCAGTGAGGTCTTCTGCTGCTGTAGCCCATTTTCTTCAAGATCTGAAGTGTTGTGCTGGGCATTCAGAGATGCTCTTCTGCATACTTTTCGTTGTGAGTTCTTTCAGCTTCTCTCTTTTCCCCAAGAGGCTACCACAGCAGATGAAGCCACATATGTGATCTGGCACAGATTTTACACCAGATGCCCATCCTGACACAACCCTCTCATTTAGCCAGGCTTGGGACCAACACGAGCAGCACACTTACCTTGTGACCTGTATAGCTGGGCCTGTGTCTCTTCTGCATATAAGGTGAATGTTTAAACCACAACACTATGAAGAACAATTCTGCGTGCTTTGGTTGCAACAACTGGTTGAGTTTGAGTTGCCTTCCTATCAGCTCCAAGCACCCTGGCTGCTCTCCTGTGATCTTTAGCATCAATGAGATTGTTTCACCCAGAGAACTGTTGCTTACTGGATATTTCCTCTTTTTCGGTCCATTCTCTCTAAAATGGTTGTGTGGGAAAGTACATCAGAAGTTTCTGAAATACTCAGACGTGTCTGTCTGGTACCAACAACCATGCCACATTCAAAGTCAATGAAATCATCTTTCTTCCCCATTTAGACTTAAGCATGTCAGCTCGATGAAGTGTACAAGTCTGAATGCAGTTAGCTGACTAGATATTTGAGTTAATGTGCTATTGAACAGCTGTACCTAACTGACAGTGGAGTGTACTTGGCTTACTGTAGCCATTATGTGAATAGGCATGGCATTTGTTCAGTATTTTGGTGGGATGAGCCAGACTGACCCATTAATGAATGGGATTTCTTCCCATTCATTTAGACAGGGGCTTCCAAATAAATGTCCAGGGATATTTATTTCATATTACTGATCTGGCTGCCAAGTGACGGCTTTTGTTATGTGTGCCATTAGTGATTTCCAAGATTTACAAAAATTATATCAAAAGATTTTGTGTAAATCTTAGAAATCACTCTAGGGTATTCAAGGGTGTGTGGGAGTTTGCCCAACTAGTCTACATGGGATTTGTGGACTTGGAGAAGGCATTCAACCACATCCCTCCAGGTGTCCTTCCATAGTTCTGGGTATCCAGCCCTTTGTTACCCTTTGCAACCATAGCGCAAGCTTGGTTTGCATTGCTGGTAATAAGCAAAACCCATTCTCACTGGCTGCCCTTTGTCTGTTCATAACTTCTGTTGGGTATAGCCAAGGGAAGGAAGGATTCTGGTTTGGTAACCTCAGGATCATGTCGCTGCTTTTTTCAGATGACACGGTTCAGTTCTATTCTATTCAGGTGTCATCAAGCTCTAACCTCCAGTTTGCAGCCGGGATGAAAATTAGCACCTCCAAGTCTGAGATCATGTCTCTTAGTCAGAAAAAAGTGGACTGCACACTCTGGGCTTGGAAGGAGTTACTGCCCCAAGTGGAGCAGTTTACAACGGAAGCTGTACTGGTCTGTTGTGGCGAAGACAGAGCTGAACATGAAAGTGAAGCTGACGATTTCCTTTGATGGCCACAAACTCTGGGCAGAGACCAAAAGTATAAGACTGCTAATACAATTGGTGGAAATGAGCTTCCTCTGACAGGTGTCTGGGCTCTCCCTTAGAGATAGGGTGAGGAGTTTGGTCATTTGGGATAGGCTCAGAGCTGAGCCACTTCTCCAGTTGAAAAGGGATAGTTGAAAGGGTTTGGCCATCAGACTAGGATGCCTCCTGAACGCCACCCAGGTGAGGTGTTTTGGGCATGTTCAACTGGAAGGAGGACCTGGGGCAGACCCAGGACATACTGGAGAGATTATATCTCTCAGCTGGCTTGGGAATGCCTTGGTGGCCAGGGAGAGAGAGATGTGGGAATCTGCTTAAACTGCTGCCCCCGCTACCTCGACCCAGATAAGTGGTAGAAAATACGTGCAGAGACAGACGGACGGACATCAAAAGATCCCAGAGATGATTCTGAGCATCAGGCGGCATTATGTTATAGTCATTACCGCATCAAAATAAAAGACTATGCTAGAGATACATGGACACCAAAATCCTCACAGTGCCAACATTTTGTCCCTCTTTTTTCCTATATGCAGGGTCTGTTATATCAGTTATCTTTACATTCTTTTGTCCACTTGAAATTTATTTGGCTGTAAAGAGACGGTGCAGGCGTTCAGATTATCATCAGCTCCAACAGCACAGCTGGTATTGTTTTTACCCTGTGAGTCTCTAGAAACTGAGCTCCTGGAGACACCTGCTGTTGTGAGACTATAAAGGCAGTTCTGAATGGCTTGACAAGTGTTTGCTGCGCTTGTGTATCTGTGTACAGATTTTGAACACAATATTGCCACAACCTCCATACCTATGAGTCAGGCCACACAAGCGTACAGCTGAGATCAATACAATGGCCAAGTTCAAAAATAAACAGGGTTGGACCTATGAGTATATATGATGACTCGTGGGTCAGAATGATATAGGGGAAAAAAAACACCTGAATATTTTACACATGTATGATTTTCCCTTTCAGTTAATTATCAAAAGATGGTTAAAATGTGGAAAAATGATTTTGGAATAAAATATTTTTAAGTATTAATGATGTCTGGTAAATTTATTACACTTGATTTCAGGATCATGGGGCACCCTAGCCCTTTTGTCCAGTCGCTTGGTAGCCAATGAACTTTAATCTCAAAACTTCAGCAAGACCTAAAAACTGCATGTATAGAATTACAAGTCAAATTGATGAGAGTTCACCGACTGCAAAATGAGCTTGTTCGCACTCTAATTTATGTTTCTATCGTGTTTTTTGCTGTTGCAAAATTATCCCACAGATTTTAATTCAAGATTGTTTTATTGTCTTTCTTATGTCGCCTTTGGCCTAACGCAGAGTGAGACATCTGTGGTTTTCCTGCAGTTGTTCTCCATGTAAGAACAGCATAAAACCATTTTCACACATGAACTCCTGGAGAATCCAGTCAGCACCGCAGGAGACAGCACATCAGGTCATAGCAGACGCTTTATCACTGCTAGAAACTCTCTGCCTGGATTTGGTAAGGATGCTTTCTGGGTAGAGGGTACCAGGAGGCAAGACACACAACTCCTAGTTGCTTGCTGTGAATTCACCAGACAGCAGCAGCTGCTATCACATGGGCGTAAATCACAACGACTCTAGGGAGCTAGCAGGTTAAAGACTGTTTATGTCCGATCTGGCTGCTTCAGACGTCGAATTCTTGCAAGCACCTGTACAGGGTAATAGCTAGAAAGTTTCTGGGCTGCAGTGCATGAGTAAAAACAGCTTCAGATATTAAAGTCAGGGTAAATATCAACTTCTCTATTTGTTATAAATCTGGTCAGAAAGTTTCTGCAGTTCACAGTCCTCCCACAGCATGAGGCAAGAATAGGCAAAACACAAACTGCTTTCCTGTTTTCCTGACTGTCAAGAACATTCAGAGCTCGAGAGATTTCAGAACATCCAGCAAATTGAGGGCATTAAATGTCAATGTGAAAACTAAACTCTGAAACAACTCAGGAAGCCTACAGATAACATCACTAGTCAAGCCTTGACCTGGACTCCACAGAGAAAGAGGAAAAGAGGAAGGCCCAGGAACATATGCTGCAGGGACACTGAGGCAGAAACGCAGAGAAACAGACACTCCTTGAGGGATTTGGAGAAGATCGCCCTGAGTCGAGTGCACTGGTGGGGAATCGTCAATGGCCTATACTCCTCGTGGGGCAAAAGGGCTTAAACTAAGCCAAGCCTCAGCATTACATTTTGTCTAGAGCTCTGACCTGTGTGCCTACGATCAAAGATAATAACTATCTTAGCTACATTAGTCCGGCTAGGGAACAGCAGCCTTGTGCTCTTCCAGTGGGAAAAGCATCAGCTAAAACTAGACGTGATCCCTTTCATCCATGAAAGACAATTCTTATCTCCCAGAACATGACCAACGCCTTTGTGGGATAACACTAATAGGAAGCCATTGTGAAGGCCAAATTGGGCGGCCATTTCTGTGAGTTTTTAATGTGAATTTCAAAATTAGGCTGGTACAGGTGAAAAGCCCCGTAACTGGACATTCCAATTCTAGACAAGTTCTAGATTAGATTCATATGAACTCTGGATAGGATCTGACATATGGTATAATGTAGGCAAAAGGTCTTGTCTAAATACTGATGTACAATCAGTGGGTCATGAGATGAAAAACACAGTTATAACACAGGTCAAAATTTGGGTCAAATCCAAATCTGTTGCAGACTGAACAAGAGAAACACGCTGATGTGCTCAAGATGGCTGATTTTCCCTCATGACTACTGTACATTACTCTTAGTGAATTAAAAGCTAGAAAAATGACAGAAAACCTCAGGGGAGATCCAGATTTACTTCTGGATCAGATTCAGATTCAGTTTATTTCTATGTCTTTATGTGGACCTGGGCTTTGTTCACCCTGGTAGGTATAAAAGTAGACACTGAAATGATATTTGTTTCATACATATAAAAAAAATGTTACCATATTTTTCCCTTTCAGATCCAGAAGTGTCATTCACATATAGGCCAGAAAGCTGAACTTAAATGCCAACCTACTGCTCCTCGGGGGGTATACTCTGTAACTGTAACGAGTTATTGCGATAATGTTGCAAATCTCTATGGCAGCTACGGTGGCACAGGTCAAAAAAACAACATCTCCCAGCTTTCATGTGGGATTTTATTATAATTCACTGAGTGTTCAGTTCTTAAGGTGACAGGAAAATAGCAAAGTTTTAGTTTGGTTATTTGTAGGTTATATTTAGAGTATTTTCATCACTTTACTTAATGCCCCTTTTTTGATATTTTAACAGAGCGGTTATATTAAACCCTCCAGACTCCACTGACAAAAAAACAACTTTAGCTCGGAGACCACGGGGTTACTTGTGTGACTCATTAGTCTGATTCAGGATTAACATGTTAAACTACCAGTCACACAAACAAACCATCAAGGCAGCGACAGGTTGTTTGTTCTGCCAGGTAAATTTTTTTTTTTTTTTTAATTTCAGCAGGGTCTGGTGGCTGTGAGAAGCTTCAGTTCCTCTCCACAAACAGCTGCCCAACAGCAGCTGGAGCCCAAAAAGGACTTTAAGTACAGCCTACAGTTAAATTGACAGTGACTTTTGTTGCTCAAAACAGGTTTTGCTGCCAACCATGCACAGCAGTATGTTTAGCATCTGTGTTAGTGGCATGCATTGATGCTCGCCAAGTCCGAGCTGTACCCAGAAACATACATTCTTTTAAAATTTACATCTTTCCTGTCACCACTACAGATTAAAAAAAAATCATTTTCTTGCTGGCAACTGATGGAAATTCCTAAACTACTGTAACCTGATATCTGTATAATATCATCACAGTGATATCAGTGCTCAAACGAAATGTAAACTTTATAGTTTTGCAGGTTTATACAACGACATCTTCTTTCATCTGTCTTTTGGAGTGGATATCCCTCTTTGTGTGTGTGTGCTTGCTTTGTTTTCTTAAATGCAGTAATGTATTAAAAAAAAGCTAAAATCAAAGTCCCACTTTATTTGTTAATTTGTATATATTCTTAGATATACACACAGATTTATGAAATATCTTTAGTGAGATGTGGTGTAGTGGTTTACACAAACAAAAGGTCTCTAAGTTCAGGTCCTAGTGGGGACACGCTGCATCACAAAGATCATCCAGCGTAAAACCTCTGCCAAATTACCAATGTGGATGAATCCACTGTGGTGACCCCTTGGGGAAACAAGGGAGCAGCTGAGGGTGCATCTTCTATAGTACCACATCATTTTTTTCTTCACAATTTCAATTCAATGCAATTTTCTTATATAGTGTCAATTTACAACAAAAGTTGCCTCAAGGCACTTTAACTATAACTTAAGGACCCTATAGTATTAGAGAAAAACCCCAACAAGCAGATGATCCCCTATGAGAAGGAATTTGGTGACTGTGGGAAGGAAGAACTCCCTTTTAACAGGAAGAGACCTCCAGCAGACCCAGGCTCAGGGAGGGGAAGCCTTCTGCCTCTACTAGTTGGGAGTGAGTGGAAAAAGAAGAGATTTCATGAATAATGGACTAGAACTTGGCCAGTAAATTGGACCCTGTGTGATCTTGAACTTTGACCCCACAAACTCAAAATCTCCGCTCTTTTACCCATCATAGGTACTAACCACACAAAGAGCCAGCGAACAAGTAAGCTCCTGTACTGGTAAAAAGATTTGAACCGAACAGCCAGATGGACAGACAGACAACCTGAAATGCCTCTGCGGTGCAGGAAGAATAATTCTGCAGATTTTTTTACAGTTACTTTGTGCGACTAATGTTTTATTTTAAACCAGCATTTTCCTTAATAGGTCACAAAAATGGGCTTCATAGACTTTCATAAAGATAAGGCGTATATAATTTTCGGGTCGGGACTACAGTCAAATGTTTAGCTCTATTCCTATTGGTTACCTATTTTCTACGTAGAAAGAGGCAGAAATTCTTGCTGGGTTGCCTAGCTGGGAGGCAGACTTGCTGTTGGGGGTGTTGGAAGAACGACAGCAGCGAGAGACTTCAGATTTTCACAGCTCGAACGTCATAAGGTTCTCACAACCTTATAAAAATGGATTTTCAGGAGGTGGTAACTTCAAATACACTCCAGCACTGCACCCACAGTTCCAGGGATGGTTTCAGATTGAACTAAAACTACGTCAGTCTTAATGCTTTGTGACACCTGAATTAAAGAAGATCTACCCAGAAGACAGAACGAGCTATCCTTTGCATCCCTTTGTTAAGACACACCCACCTCTCCGGGGTCATTGTACCACAGCTCCTCGTGCAGCCTGTCGGGATGAGCTTTCTTCCTTTTGATCTCGGCGATGACATCAAAAACCTCTGAGTCAGAGCTGCTGGAGCAGGTGCTTCCTTCACCGTCTGACTCACAGTCTGAGTCACTGCTGCTGTCATCTGAAACCATAGTGCAAGAAGGTCTTTAATCATGCGAACGTTAGGCGGCGAGCGATTAAAACTAATTCGGGGAGCCGGGGCTGGTCGAGTGGTTAAGCTCCTCTGCTCAGCTGAGCCCTCACAAAGTATTACACACACAACGCAAAGTTGAAGTAAAGTAATCTGTCAAAATGCTTTAAAACTGTGCGGACTCGGGCTCTGCCAACTCTCGTGGAGGAATAATCACCCACACTGTGCAGATGACACAGCAAAGTTTAAGATCTGTTACCTAATTTGCACTTGCTTAATCTTTCTTTATGCAAACAAATAAAGTTTAGCACGACTAACCACTCATGCTGGTGGATTCATTGTCTAAACATTGTTGTTCATTATAATTTGCAATTTTCATGCCAACTGTAGAGTCAGCGGAGCTGTGAGATTAAAAGAGGGGTGC
>VUQH01021262.1:34055-64540 GCA_015106775.1 Etroplus canarensis | reverse complement strand
TGATTCACCAGTTCTAAATTAAGGATGACATCAAGTACAAACCAGTTATTTAGGACCTGTTCATGGTATTGTTTAAAAAGTCTAAGTAAATGACTAATAAACCCTTTATATATAATGATTAAGATATGCACTAATTGTGAGTGTGTTAATGAGGGCTGAATGATCTGTCCATAGTCCAGTCATCCTTTTGTCCCCTTTGATATCGCCGATAACCAATAACATCGCTTCTGGGCAAGAGAGTATCTTAATGGGTGGATTATCACCTTACTAATGCTTAATCGTGCGTAGCTATTATAAAGTGTTACTCAGATGACCATTACTTTAAGTCCTTGGCAAAGGCTACAGAACTATTTGGACATTAATTGTCTGGCAGTTTACTTATAAAGAAGTCAGTGAAAATAACAGCGGGATCTGCCGTACATAAAGTTAATGTCTGCAATGCTTTAAATCAAAGGATGGTCAAAGAGTGCTTTTCTATGGCTTCATCTCTGAGTTGTAACTCATCAGTCTTTAATCACAACAAATATTTAGTAGAGAGCCATCTGAAGCATAAATCCGAAAGTGATACATGAGAAACACGAGAATTGAATCCATGTGAAACTAAGCTTTGCTTGCTTGTATTTTGACCTTATGGACTTGTCTTGTTGAGATAAATGAATGGAAGAAAGTCTATACACTGTTTAAGGATTTTCCCCCTGTGCTTCCTTCTTGGTAATTAGTGCAGCATCCTCCATGAGGAAAGAACACTTACGACAAATGAAATATGAAGTGTTTTAGTACAAATGTAGTAACAGTGTACTGGCATGTTTTTAACTGGATCCCTCAGTGTTAGTAAGGGAAATATTAAAAAGTAAACTGTTTGCCTGGTTTCCACCAGTGTATCACAAGAAGGGTTTAAAGTGGGATTTGGCAGGTGAGGAACCTTAGGTTATGGTGTACAGTAGCAGTGTGGGGCTAAATGAATCACTTAGAAGTAAGTCATGTAATAATTTTTGTCATTAGTTCATGTAGATTTGTTTTCTTTGTGGACAGGCTGTAGACAGCGGACCTGTGCTGCTGCTGGCTCTGAGGTTTGGCGCTCTTTGTGGATTTAGCCAACTACATCCTAAAATATAGCAGATGCTTGGTGAGCACTCATGGAAACTCTCTCACTGCTTACCAGCGTAGGGTGGAATTTGGCAAGTGATCCTAAAGAACATCATCAGCTTTAATTCACACTGATGACTCAGTCGTTCTACAAGCGTGTCCTGTTACTCAGCAGCTGCACCGAAACACGTCTTTACACTTATTTCAGCAGTTGTTTTGTAGCAACATCTGAATTAACTTTTATTTCAGCGATCATAAGGGCATAAAAACTGCATGTGAAGAATATGCAGTTAAATCTGTTTCACAAAAAACACACACTTAAAAGTTTGCTGATTTTGCCCACAAAATTCAACCCATGTATTTCAATTCACATTTCTTTGTCTTTTGTAATATCTGTGGTACCCAGGACCTACCAACAGAGACCATGGATTCTTTAGTCTGCCTTGCACCAGGCGACATATAATGACCAAATAATGTGAACAATTCATCATGTACAGATCAAATGTGTGATTAAAAATCCTCACATACATTAGGATATTACTAAATGTTAGATTTCCAGTATATCACGTCACCTGCTAAGCAGCAAAATAAATCTCTCATCTTCCTCCTCTGTCCTTCCCTCTTCATTCCTGACTGCGACACATTAACCTTAGAATTCTCTGTGGATAATAGACAAACTGTTTAAAATGCTGCATATGAGATTACTTGCCACTTAAAAATAGGAATTGCTTCATTTATGCTCACTCATTTTTAGTAGAGCTAGCTAGATGCTGAATTACTGTGACTGGAAGTTTCTTGTTATCTGCACGCATGAATGCATGAAAGATATGAGAAGAAGAAAAAAGGATGTGTGCAAGCAGGACTGTGTGGTACCTTCACTGTCTCTGTGGAATCAGCTGGAAGGACCACCAGGCTGCAACACAGGAAAAATGAACTCCCTTGATAGTATTTTGTATTTAACTGTCTGTCAGACTGGATCGCGCATTAAGTGAAGTCATGAAAAATGCCATTCCAGATCATTCTGGGCCACTTTAACCCCTCATTACAAGCCTACCTGCGCCTAAGCTGACCCCCGGTATGGGGGGGGGGGGTTTATTTATTCATTTTAAGTGAAAAAACTACTTAAGCATGCATTGGTATTATTAGCTGACACAGTTGTTTCAACAGATATATGTCCTCTGGTGTCCACTAATTACAGAGCATCATAGACCAGCTCTGTCCTAATATTGTATGTAACCACGAATCAGTGTTTTCTCAGTGGTGTAGGCTGTTAAATGGGAAAAAAACTCCCAAATGTCTCACCTACTTTGTGCACAGGGATGCAAACCCAGCTCCACTGTTCCATCTGTGCCTCACAATTACTGTTACACTGTTATGCCTCACAATTACTGTTACACTGTTACATTAATTGACAAAATTAAATGTCCCTGTGCTGGTTGGAGCTGCAAGGGATACCAACTTCTCTGGCAGAAACACTGCACTTCTTGTCATTTTGGTCCTGGGTTCGAGTCCAGGTGGGGACAGGAAGGTCATCCGGCGTATAAACCAAATTGTGGATTCATTCAGTATGGCGACCCCTTGTGGTGAATACAAGAGAGCAGCTGAAGGTACAGCAACATGAAGAAAATATGTGAAGATTTCTCTGAACTTGGAAAAGCGTTCCATTGAATGTCATGAGAAATAAATCTTCATTAAGGATGAAAGACCTATAATTTTTTTACAACAAATTCGGTAGCTCATCCTCAGAATACACTTGTAATTAGAGGCTAAGGTTTCCAATATGATCATAAGGTGCTCAACCAGCGACTGCTACAGTATATGTACCTTTACTGCTTACCACAGTTCTGTACCATTTCAATTATATAAGTAGATCTGCTGGTTAAATCACAAATACTAATGGTTATATGATTGCAAACAGCAGCAGATTATACAGCAATTTGTTACAGCAGACATTTGGAGCTCTTAATGCTATTTCACACCTACTGAAAATGTGATAATCAGGTCAAAGACTCCCTAAAGAATGAGACAGTTCACTTCTCAACTTAACTAGGTAGCTGAAGTTAATATGCATTGCTGTCCTAGAGTACCCCACAAGGAGAGATTGTACTGATCAGTCTTTATTAGCATCCATTAGTTGTCCAATTATTGTTTACTTTGTTGTTGTGTAGAGACTGAAGGTACGTGTTTCTGTGTGTGTGTGTGTGTGTGTGTGTGTGTGTGTGTGTGTTTTTGCAAATGTACTTTGAGCTTAGAGTTGAATGCAGTCGTACCATGGGAAGCCGATCCATTAAACTTGTGTATTTGAGTGTTCTCTCCATTTCTGTCTTGTCATCTCTGTGTTCACTATCATTCCCTTTCTTCCCCTTCTTTTCTGGCAGCCTCATTAAGTTGTCTGTAAGACAAGTTGATCAGACTCTTTGATTAGCTTCTCGCAGTCTGGTCGGTTTGGTGGCTAAACTGCAGAGTGTAAGAGACCACAAGAGGTTCAGTTCGTTTAATCAACTGCTGTGGACATTAAGGTCACAGTGAGCTTGCAGGATTGTCAGAGGTGGCTTTTAAATGCTGAACTGAGGAGGCTGAAGAAAAAAGGAGGAAATGTTTAACACTACATTCTCACTGCAGGCAAAAGTGGCCCGAATCAGATTTTTTTGCCCATATGTGACCCATATCTGATTTTTCTATGACAGTCTGAACAGCCAGATCCGATTTTTCTGAATTGGATTCAGGCCACTTCTATATGTGGTCCTAAATCGGGTACATATCCGATATTATTGAAAGCGTCCTCAGTCTGAATGGTCATGTCACATTTCATTCGACTTTTCCGTCATTGAGGTGAGACAGACGTCATAATTCTGCACCGGAGGATTCGAGACGCAGCAAGATCAAATGTAAACAATGGACAAAAACAAGCATGACAGACACTGCTGATGACACTAGTCACAGGAAGGAAAGTAAGGTTTACTCACATGCTCATATATGTAGCATCCATATTTAATTCCATAGACACAGTATGCTGTGTGTGACATCACACGTCACTTCAGGGCCGGAGACTGTTCACACCGGAGTCTGATGGTTTTCACATTTCAAAATCTGATCTCGGCAAAAAAACGGAATTGTATGCTGTGGGAATGCAGTGTAAGATGAAACTGAAGCTCCTTCATGTGCAAAAAAAAGGGAAGAAATGAGTTTCTAGGTCTTTAAATAACTCACTGAAAAGCAAGATGAAATAGATACTTTGTGAAGGTTTTTTTGTAATCCCATGTTGCCATGACGAATATAGACCCGATTTACTGACAGTTAGCAGTTGGTTTTGTCTCTCAATAAACATAGCCAGTATTTTGATAACACAGAAATAAGAGTGTTTGATTGGATACGATCCATCATGCTGCTGTTTCTCTTCAGCCCAGTTCCTGGCCCACTACCCCTCATAATTCTTAATACATAGACTCATTTCAGTTTATTGTTTCAAACCACATTTATCCTTGTGGCAAGCAGAGTTTTCTACTGTTTGATCAAACCTCTCTATCACTATGAAGCATACTGTTCCACATTTATTGATATCCAGGCAAACCATAGTTGCTGTTCAGGAGACGCCTTTTCACACTTACACTGTGTAACAGTGGGTAATTAGTGACTATTGAAATTTCAGCAGGAAATGTACCACAATGCAATATAGTACATTAATGTCTGAGGACAGACAAATAGTAGAGAGGTGCATGACTACACAACAAAGGACTAAACGTTGCTTCCTTTGCCGAGTCTGCAACAGAAATACTAGTTGGTAAGTATTTTATTTATATGAATGCCAGTTAACTGTTGGTTCTAAGATGTTACGCAGCCACTTTCCGCTACCGGGGGCTACAACCCCGACAGACTAAAGCAGCCCTCTCTCGGTGCCCGGAAGTCGTAAACAAGAAAGAGAAATAAAGAGAAATGGCGTATTTCTGCACTGCTTTGATTTAGAAAATAAACGGCTGTATGTAGGTGTCAGACCAGTCAAAAGGAATAATGTGAAGTAACATTCTGTACAGTTGTGTGGACCAGCGTGGATGTAAACAGTCTCTTTATATACAGTCTATGCCAAGGACATTTAACTGCAAAGAAGGCTGCTAGAGCTACAGTAGAGAGCCACACTCAACAAACTAATCGGGCATTGCATATGTGTGCAATGTTATGTACACACAAAGTTTTACACATTTTAAATATGGTTTAGAAAAGAGATTCATATAGTTAAATATATGCAGAATTTGTTGTGTGGTCAATGTTTAAAGTAGTGCATAAGATTGTGCTCTCATTTCACTGTTTCCTGTGTGTTTCTGACTTTCTTATTAGTCTAGTTTCCCCCCCTCCTCTCATTAAATGTACCTTTAGCTGCTCCCTGGTACTTTCCTCAAGGGGTCGCCACAGCAGATTAATCTGCATCGGCAGTTCAGCTTAGGTTTCATCCTGGATGCCCTTCCTGATGCAACCCTCCATGGTGGGAGTGGCTTGTATTCCCACCTGACTAGTGAAAGACATTTAAAAAAACACTTGGATCTTTAAGAAAAATGCACGTTTAGGATGCGCTATTTGTTTGTGCTACCTAAAGGTAGAAAGGTAGCATACACAAACCTTCAGGATAAAGGTGAGTCATCCCAGTTTCACCAGTTTCTGATGTAGCTAACTATGCTGCAGGGTTATCGAGTTTGCTGGTATGGCCAGAATAAACTGGTGAAGTACAGATTAGTCAGCTTTGTCCTGAAGCTCTGTGTATGTGTGCATGTTATCTTTTTATCTTTGGATATTCAGTGTTAGATGATATATACAAATACTCTGCCTTAAATATTATTTTTTTAAAAATCCCTCAGTAGATGTAATAAATTGTTTAAAAAGCAAATACACACACACACACACCCACACACACAAATCTAGGAAGTTAATTAAAATGTATGTCTGTTCAACACATTGTAAGCTGTTGTGTGTATACCTGCAGATATGCATTGTGACTAAATGCCACATTGTAATTAGTTTGTACACCGACAGACAATCACAGTAATGAAAGCTTGTGCGGACTGAGCCATATTGAGCAATTACTTTCTCTTTCAGAGTCATCATAAGGCACCGAAATAAGGAATTTGTCTTGCTATTGTTCAGTGAGCAGGCAAGACATATTGTGCATAATTTATTCCAGGCAATCAGTTGGTTTAGACGCTTAGAAGCATGCAGAAGACTGGCACAATGGAAGGTCTCTCAGCCCCATCATAACTTTGTCACTTATTCTGTGCACTGACAATACATGTCATGTTGCATTATTTGCCTTGGATGAGTGTGGGCGGAAAAGGCAAACAAGATTAGTTGATGCATGCACTTGTTTTTCTATGAGCGAATTGAGGCCTTTAGAAATGGTTTAGTGAGTCAGTGCCAGTAGCACACCCATCAAACTCATTTCTGACAGCAGTGTATATCTGTAAAGCTGGCGGAGTAATTCTCTACAGGCACGCTAATGTTGCTTCGAGGTGGTCCAGCTATGAGTAGCTGCTGCTTGAGACGGGGTGGATTTTTTTTCCCCCTCACCAGCGTGTTGTGGAAAATCTGCCTTGATTTTATTCCTTATATGTACTGTACACCAACTGTGAAGCTTACTGTGGTTTCTGTGGGCTGCGGGTTAAATCTCAGACTGAGTCAGGGTTTGGGAGACTAATCCATATTGAGTGCTGCTGAACAAATATAAACCATCCTTAAAGATGTTGCTGGACTGAGAGGTTTTCTTCAAACAGGAAATACATGGAGTAAAGCAGTAGGCATTCTTACTTAGACAGGTTTGAACCAGTTAAATATGGAATATGCCCACAAAAGGACAAATAACACAGGATCCATAACTACTTGTACAGGCATGTTCATTTCAACATAAATGTGCCTTTTAAAACATCTAACAGCACAGAATAAACTAAGTTTAAATTATTTAAAGTCATATAGAGTGGAAGTTTAACTCTGCCTAACTAAAATAGGGAATAACGATGATTGTTTCCTCAGCACATCAAAATCCAGAGAATTTCAGTGGAGCTCAGAGTGAAAATTTTCTTTTGCAGAGTTGGGTTGTTAATGGTTTCTTTTTTTAGACTTAAGCTACAACTGATAAATTAGCTAATGTGTTTAATTATTAGGCAGACATGTATTTTGTGTCCCACAGATTCTCCACAGAGTTTCAAGAGGTGCATGCTGCTTGGCAGCTGTTTCCCATTTCCACCTCTGTGTTGCTGGTGTATGTTGCTTTGATTTTGATTGGTGTGACTGTCCTGAAAACTTGCCCTGAAATCTTAAGTACACTGATATTTCTTTCAGCCTGTTGTAATGTTAAGAAAATGTATTTATTGATTTATTATTTTAACCGTATCAACAAGTTTGCTCAGGAAATAATGATTATGTTTTTTTTAACTAATCGTCAATAATGTAACAAGCAAAACACACTTGGCAGAATTGTGCAGATTTCCCCCCCGGATTACTATAGAAACTTATGAAAATGATTCTGTTTGGGCCTGGTAATTATCTTATTTTTAATCATTTTTACACTCATAAGCTGCCTTACAGAATTAATACAACTAAAGAGGTTTTAAAAATTGAGAGAACCTCCTAAATAAGGCAGTGCAGTGGTTAGCACTCCTGGGCTCAGATCCACTGGCTGGCTGGGGCCTCTGTGTTGAGCTTGAATGTTGTCTTTTTGCCTGCATGGGTCTCCTCAGGGTTCTCCAGCTTCCTCCCACAGTCCAAAGGCATGCTTGTTAGGTTAATTGATTATTTTAAATTGGCTGTAGGCATGTGTGGCTGTCTGTCTCTCTGTGTTAGCCCTGCAACAAACTAGCGAGTTGTTCAGGGCGTACCCCACCACTAACCGCTTCAAATCCCGAATTGGATAAGCCTAAGAAAATGGCTGGATGGATGGTTTGATTCATAACCTTTACAGTGGGGTGGCTGTGGCTCAGGAGAGGTAGCAGACCGTCTACCAATTGGAAGGTCAGTGTTTTGACCCCTGGCTCCTCCAGTCCACATGCCAAATTGTCCTTGGGTGAGATGCTGAACTCCAGATTGTGCTCAATCCATCCATTGTAGTGTGAGTGTGCGTAAGAAAGGTAGAACACACTAAAGCACTGTATTACTTTGTGTGAGAATGACTGAATGAGGCTTGTAGCAAAAAGTGCTTTGAGTGCTCACTTCAGTCACTTTTATTGCTGCAAAATGGGATTGGCAAGCAGACAGACTGACCAACACCGTCATTAAAATCATAAATGTCATAAATGACAAACTGAACTGTTTGTATTGCAGTCTAGTCCAGGGGTGCCCACGCTTTTTCAGCTTGCATGCTACTTATAAAATGACCATGTCAAAAGGATCTACCTACTATAAAAATGAAAAACATATTTATTTATAAATATATTGAGTGTTCTTTGTATATATTCAATATATGCTGGTGTACCCTGCATAACTGCATAAACCCATGTTGCCTAATACAACTCTGTACATTTTTGTCCCTGGAACCAGCCAGGGATGCATAGTTCAGACAATAGCTGCTGATATCCAGCGTCAAGCACACTTGAAACACTATGAAAAGTCTGAAAATGCCGCTTCACATTTCCCTTGTTTGGAATAGCAATGGGAGACTTGCAGATGAGGCAAACGCACTTCGAATATGACACTGTGGAAAAAAAGTCCTCCTCCCATTCTGTATGGAAGTGGTGGGTTTTTGACTGCTTACTTGGGCCGGCTCCATTACTCATTTTATACCCTTTCTTAAGTTTAGTAGAAATAAACTGGGAAATTTGCAGCACCTGGCGCAGAACGCACATGCGTGGTGACCTGTGTCAGAAAATATCAGATGTCAGACTGGCTGCCCTATATGTCAATCAAGTGAGAAATGTAATAGTGAGGATGGATGATAAGCTGACTTATGTCATGTGGTCTACCCACACTACCGTTGCCACTGACCAGTGGAACGTGATCGATGTATTGGGTACCCCTGTCCTAGTCCAACCTAACTGAATGCACACTGCTATACTATTACATGTGTTTTGGTTAGTGTACTGTAACTAGTACAAGAAAAGTTATGAAGCCTCTTCAGCAGATGCAGATGTAGGTGTAGACTACGTAGGTGGAATAAAAAAGTAATTGATTTTATTATTGTAGTACTAAACAGTTTATTTTGTACTTGCAATTTATATAAAAAGATATTGATATCTTATAATTGGATAGTTTTGAGCCTGTCAGAATGAAATGACTGTTAAAAAATTGCTTAAATTCTTCTAAATGCATTTACGCTTATGTTTCCAGCAATCCTGAAGTATTGACAGAACATTAGTGCAGTTGTAAAAGTTTTGCGCTTCCATACCAATAGCTACTTCATCCACTTATATGTCTCCCAGGGGGTATTAACACCAGTGGCTCAAACTAAGAAATAAAACAGGTCACCCCTTCATATAAAAAACTGATTTGCTTTGTAATTTTTGCAGTGGATGGAAGTAATATGTTTCAACAGCCCCCTTGGCAGCAACCTATTTCTCTTGATAAATCATGCCAAACTATATAACTTCTCAAATGATGGGGATGCCCTGCAATTGCAAGTTGCAGCTCATGATATTGGTTTGTTTTCAGAATCCAGTTTCTCCATGAGGAGTTCTGTGTTAACAGAAAAGAAATAACTTAAATATTTGATGTATGCTGATGATGATCTGGTTTTAGCTTAGATTTGAATCTTAAAGCTACATACAAGTCCAGCTCAATTCCCTGCTCATATTTAATGTTGCATTTTCTACTTTAGTGCAAGATTGAACTGTTGCAATGTAACATAAATAAACAAAGCCTAGGTTATTGTTGTGTAACTCTGGAATTCAAAGAAGACAGAGGCTGTCTAAATGGTAAGAACCAGGAAGCATCGTTTACAGTAAAGGTGAGCAGGTAACATAATACACTATTGAGTGGATGGTTATATGTATAGCTGAATCGGGTTTTCCTCAAGAATTTCCCTCTATTTAGCACCATCCATCATTCCTTCAATTCTGATGAGCTTTTCAGCTCATTCAGGGTGACCTTTGATCTCTTTGTTGCCTCTCTGATTAATGCTCTCCTTGCCCTGTCTGTGAATTTTGGTGGACGACTCTCTGTAGGCAGGTTTGTAGTGGTGCCATATTCTTTCCATTTTATGGTGATGGATTTAATGGTGCTCTGTGGGATTTCCAAGTTTAGGATTTTTTGATAACCCGACCCTGATTTATACTTCTCTACAACTTTGTCCCTGACCTGTTAGAAGAGCTCCTTGGTCTTTATGATGTGTCTTTCTTGGTGGTGCCTCTTGATTACAGGTGTTGCAGACTCTGGGGCCTTTCAGAACAGGTGTATATATATTCTTAGATCATGTGACACTTAGATTGAACACAGGTGCACCACATCTTATTTAGGGGCTTCATAGCAAAGGGAGTGAATATATAAATATGCACACACCACTTATCGTTTTTTTTTTTAAATTTTATTTATTAGACGTTTTTAATATGTGTTTTGTTTTTTTAAATTATTTTGCTTTATCAATTTGAACTATTTAGTTTAAAATCTTTGAGAAAAATCCAATTTTAAAACTAATTAAATTACAGTTTGTAACTCGAAAAAATAGGAATAACACCAAGGGGTGAATACTTTTGCAAGCCACTGAAACTAGATGTAAATGGGTTGTCATAAGCACCACCTGAATACAGTTCAGCAGCATGAACAACCAGCACTAACACATCACAGAACTGGCTACAGTGACTGATGAAAGGAGATATCAGAGATTGTGCAATGCTGTTCATTTTAAGAATCCAACCTACTTTACCTCACTGTAACAGCAAAGTCCTACAAAAACAAAGGCTGTACCTGCGAGACAAGACCGAGACTGGAGCCATACAAGTGGTTCTGTGAGGTTGAGCAAAGTGCAGCTGAATAAGTCGTAAGTAAGTTTTTAAAATAAAAAAGCAACAAGCAAACATTTACTGATGCTGTTGCACTGATAATATGCACCTTTATTTGAGTAAAATTGAGTGTGGATCCTTTTTTATTGTTAGTGATTGATAAAATTCCAGGGTGTGGGACATACACTTTTTTCGTCTTCTAAAGTGGGGTATACCAAAAAAATTTGAGGAGTACTGTTTTAAGAGCATGTTATGTAATTGCAACTTATCACAAAGTACGGTTGTATTTTGATTGAGCATTAGTTCTTTTAAAACAAGAAATAATAATTTTTCACATATTTGAACTGGAACTGATGAGGGTTTCACGTGAGAGAAGTCAGAAGATTGCCACAGTCATTGCAATTCATCCTGGGACCAATCAAACGTTATTGAGATATTTCATTCAGAAGTTTAGATGTCAGCCTCATGGTGATGCCAGAGGAGAAATAAAAGGGTCATCATTTATCTGGCAGCCATGAATGTCTTTACTATCTATACAGCTTGTGCCAAAAAGAGAAGTTCCTCCATTTACCTTTGACCTCCTAGACAAAGTCTGTTCATCAAAGCAATTGCAAATTATCCTCTGGACATTAGCATCCATACAGAATTTTGGGTAAGTCCTGCCAAAAATAGAGTTAAGACGTGTCAGCAGAGTATGTGGTTGACGTGACTGTACTGCAGTGCCAAGAGCCATGCCACTATAGCATGACTGAAACAAAATGGGAGTTGTGATCAAGCAAATATTGAAAAGTCATGCCATCCAGTTTGACTAGTTCTGCGTGACACATACCTCCAAACTGTCATATCCATGGCTAAAATCCAGCTGGCATTTCAGTTTGTGGGATCTCTGCTGTGTTACTGAGGAACAGGAAATTTGCCAAAAAAAACTATGAATCATTTTTTTTTCTGCCATTCTTTCTTGAAGAAAATTATGTGATGGTACACTGTGTCTAAAGTCTTTCTGCACAATTGCCCTTCAATTTAGAGCAAATTCTCTGTGCCACTTATTGTAGAGTGAAGATTCGCTATCTGTCAAAGTGGGTTTTTATGAGTGGGTATTCAGCTGTTTTTGAGCTCTTAAGGGATGTAATGAGAAGGTTTTCTTAGATATAAAAATTCAGTGAAACACGGATTTAACTGTTTATGTACCGTATGATTACACAAGTCTCACAGCCCAGTAGTATGGCTGATTATTTCTGTCAAACACGTTCCTGGCATGGAGATAAAATGCTTGTTTTGATCCTAATGAAAGCTTTCTCTTGTGTTCTCTCTTTAGAAGAACATGGCACTTAAGCCCCAGGAAAGCAGAGACAACCAGGCAGGGCCACTGCACAAGAAAACCCCTTCTAGGGTTCCCAATGGCCTGAGCCTGGAGCCCTGCAGGAACAATTTCCACCACCACCAGTCGTCAGACCAAGAGAACAACCCCCGCCTGGCACACAAACAAGGGAAACGGAAGAAGAAGCACTTGAATAAAAAACACACAACGGTGAGTTGACGATGAATTAATTTTTTGCAAAATCAGATACTAACGCTAAGAGAGTAGTTGGGTAAATAAGATATTTTCTATGAAATACGGTTGCATTTCTGTTGCCTTTATTTTCCCCAGATGTTAAAAAGAAAGTGGAAAAATAGCTTCAAGTATTTTTGGCCTTTACTGCAAGCTGTGTTTTTGTCCTCTTATATAGAATCTCTTGTCAGGGCAAATATGTATTCTTTGATTCAAGCCTCTGGGCTGTGTTTGTACTGTTGTTTGCAAGTATTGAAGGTGGATGGCTGGACATACTGTAATGTAGCAGCTAGTTTTTCAGTAGAATTTGCATAGAAGAATTAATTTTGTTTGTGTTTATCGACCTTATGCTGATTTTTTTCCTAACCATAGCTCAGAGTGCCTCAGAGTTAACATGGATATTATTTAAAAGTAAATTAGTTCTTTACTGTGGCTAACTCCTAAGTTGTTTTATTGCCTTAATCTAACTACCAAGTGGAGGTGGTGGTGGAAGTAAAAATCAAGGGGGAATAAAAAATGTATATAAAAAATATATATAAAATAAAAAAATGAATAATATAAAAAAAAGTGCAATTTCCAAAGGAAACCAGGGTCTCCTGATGTTAGCCTGAAAATTCTGTCACCACCATCCTTCCAACCCCCCATCGGAGAACTATGCACATGTAGCGAACAGGACCATTATCTCTCAGTCCTCTGATGTACCTGCTACAGCGTGTTGGTATTAGAACACATTAGTGGAACAAAGTTAATTAAAAATATGCATGTTGCAAAACAAACTGCAAACTAGCTCACAGTGGTCACCATGCAACTACTAAAAGTATGACTCTTCATCTATGCTGACCTGATCCTACTTGATGTGGTGTGAGGCTATACGCCATGGTCACGTTGTTTTTCTCTATTCTTTTTATTGCACATGGAATAAATAAGAACCAACATATGCAGCAGCAGAGTTGATTCATATTGTCTCTGAAATTTTTTTTTACTGGGAACAGCAGACGCAACGGTGGCAGAAGCAACATGGTGTCTCCATGAAAGTTATGATCCCATGATTAATTTGGTTTTGTTTTGTGCAGAATGAATGAATAGTTGCAGAGACATGGCTAAAAATCTGAAAACACCACCTAGTGACTAATCTGTATTTTCAAACTGGCTGAAAATCGAATTAATTCCACATCTCATTGAGGTCTATCATCAAAATCCTGTATCATATAGTTTATGCATTATCATGCTTGCATAAAGGATTTGTGGTGGTGGTGGTGTCAGCATAGTGTCGAAATGAAACGATCCCTTGATCAGTTTGGTTTTTGCTTCATGCATATCAGATAAATAGTCACAGAGAAATGGCTAAAAATGTAAAAAAAAATAAAATAAAATAAAAATTTACAGATAACACCACCAAGTGGCAAATTATGAAAATGGGTGAAAATATTTTTAGTTGCAGATTGCATGGAGGTCTATCACTCTGCCATAATTCAAAATGTGCATGCATGCACAGCAGACCCATGGTTACAGTTTGCCTGTAGTGCTTAAATGATATACTCTTATTGTGAAATTTATCTTCTAGGTTGTATGCGTGTCATCAATGTATGTCTCAACAAATTTTCGTGTGCAGCAAGATGACAAGGTCACTAGTGAATATTTATTGTACCCTGATGCAGTGGTGGTTTTCTGCCAGCGAGTATCTTTTGTAGCACCACATACTACTTATGCACCCACACACTTACATATTACTTATACACACTAGCAGAGACTCGCAGGTCTGCTTAAGCTGCATATTCAAGGACTTGTTTCTGTGGTTTGCTATAGAACAAGTGGACACATAGGAGAACGTATGCATAGACAGACTGTTTAAAGATACATTGCGGTGGTGTTCCGGCCAATTTTTGTTGTACTGTTTTCATCTTTGCCCTGTTGTTCATAGATCTGTGCATTGTGCTTGATATGCCACAGAAACCAGTTGATTACATGGCTTTTTTATAATTAATGGTAATTGCTACCAATATTTTTTATTGATGTTTTAAAATGATTGGCTTAATGCTTTCCAGGGGGATTTTGATCAGATTTGCAGACAGTGGTATACACTTTGACCTTACTTTTTTGACGCCTATTTTTTTTAAAAGAAAATTCTCACTCTTCTTTGTTGTGACATATGGAGAAACACTTGATTGGAAGCTTTGATTGCACTTAAATTGTCATAACAAGTTTTCTTCAATTTGAGTAATGTTCTCTCCTCTGCTCCATTTTGCTGCTGCTATGTGGAGAAGAGCACAAGCTATAACAGATTTACACACATACACAACCTGCAGGCAGGAATAGACTCGAGGCACTGACACTTGTATAACACTGCATAATGTTCTCTGACCGTTTTTATATATTATAATATAATATTTGACAGATTTTGGATATGAGATGCCTTGATTATGTACAGTACACTGCACATCAGATATACACTTCTGCAGTCCTGCAAATATATATGCTTCCTGTATCAGGCAGTTTAGCAGTTGTGGCTGTGCTATATAGTGTTTGTCATCTGTTGCTGGATAGATGAGCTCTTCAGCCTGGAGTCATTAGTCATGTGTTTGTCCCAACTGCCTTCAGATACTTAGACTATGTTCCCACTTCAGGCAATTCTGATTTTTTGCTGAGATCGACTTTTTTGCATGGTCGTTCACATCATATTTTAAATGCGACCGCCATCAGACTTCAGTGTAAACAGTCTCCAGCCCTGAAGTGACGGGCATGTGCAGAAGTGTTTACGGAAGTGAATATCATAAAACCTCACTTTCTTCCCAGTGACCAGCTCCATCAACACTGTCTGTCATGCTTGTTTTTTGCATTGTTTACATTTGATCTCACTGCGTCTTGCCTCCTCCTGTGCAGAACTATGACGTCTGTCTCACTTCAGTGACGGAAAACTTGGATGAAATGCAGACTGAGGAGGCTTTGAAAAACATCAGATATGTATCTGATTTAGGACCACATATGGAAGTGGCCTGAATCTGATTTGAAAACAGTCTGATCAGGGCTGTTCAGACTGATGAATCGCATGTGGGTCACATATGGGCAAACAAATTGTACTTCTGCCTGCAGTGGAAACCTAGGGTTAGATTTTTTACAAGTCAAATGACAGAGGTTTTACATTGGCCGTGTGATGCAGTTAACAGCACTGTTGCTGTTGCACTTCCACAAGATCTCTTTGCTGAAGATCACCACTTGTGATTTCCCTTCTGTTGTGACTCGTGCTTGGCCGGTGCTGTACACACAGTACAGAAAAAACCACATGCAGGTACGTGTGCATAAAGCCTTAAATGTCTTTTGTGTGTGTGTGTGTGTGTGTGTGTATGTTTTGGATACTATGGTAGATGGCTGCGGTTGTGTGTTTGAATGGAGAATGATGGTTAGCTTGTTGACAGAAGGAGTCCAACCCTGATCTCCTGAGCACCCAGTGCTTGAAGATTCATTCAGACATGCCAAACACGTGTACCACATTTTACCCACTTCTCATCACTCACCCACATATGTGCCGACACACAGACAAACATTAACTCAGCATGTGTCACCACAACCCTCAACCTGCTTTACTGTGGGCTGTATCTTTATAACAGCAACACTAATTGGTTAATTGTAAGGCATTTCACTAGTGAGAGCTCTCTAAATTACAATTGCACCCTTTGATCTCAGTAAATATCCAAAATGATTGTGATGATTACAGTACAGATGGTTTTGATAGCCTAATGTGTTAGCTGGTGTGCAGCTGAGGTGCAGAATGTTACAACGTTCTTTGTGAACAAGGTTTTTGTTCCCTTTAAGATGCCAATCGACCCATCAACCTCGATGCTCAATAACAACCTAACCTTTCCGACATATGCATAATTGAAAAGATCATCATCTGTGACTTACTCCACCCCTTTTTGTCCTCTTTGAAGAAAAATGAGCTGTAGCGTTAGAGTGGAACTATTATCTCTTTTTTTTGGCCTTCTCTATAAATAAATGTTAAACCATTGTCCTCATACAAAGTTAAAATTTTAAATGTCAGAGGTCCATCTCAAGGTTTAATTCTCCATTTAGAAATACTATAGTCTGGAGAGGGAGTGGCTGTTATCAGCACTTTTTGTTACCTCTGACTTTAAGCACAGAGAGAGAGAGAGAGAAAGAGACAGAATTTGATGTTAAATAAAGCAAGAGGTGTTTTTCCCTTTTTTTGTACCCCTTCCAGCCAAGCTTGCAGATTGCAGCAAATGTTTTCGATCTCTGGCACTGACCCAATGTACTGAGCTGAGATATTGTAAGCTCAAGGGGGCGAAAATAGAGAAATGTTTATAAGCGCCTCTGACATATCGCCTCACAGTGAAAAAAGAGCCCAGATAGAGGAAGCTTCAGCGGAGATGGATGAGAGTGCAGTAGCAAACCACAAATTATATGATTCTCTATCGCTTCTCTGCCTTTATCATATTAGAGGGATTTTTTTCCCCCATGGGTTTGTTTTTACGTTAATTGTCACTTGTGCCATATTGAGTTACTGATCCTGTTGTTTTGTTTGTTTGTTTTTTGTTTCTTTTTTAAAGAATTGCTTCCAGGTTATAGCTGTTTAAAGTGTAATCATATATCTTTAAGGTCAAGGAATATTGACCTAACCATTGTTTTCTGTGGTCAGTAAGCTCAAGGCAAAGTTAGTGCATGTGTGTGTATGCATGTGTAGGGGCAGAAATCTTTAAGCAAACATAGCCATCTTTATAAGTTCCAAAGGAGCAGTGTGTATTAGGGGTGATTATGGTTTTAAATCACTCAGTGATAATAATTGATTTTTATTCACTTACAATAAAACATCTACGACATTAGCGGTTCTCCTTCCATGAGAGCTACCATGTTGCTCCACCATGTTTCTGCAGTAACTCAGAACAAACAAACTGACTCTAATACTAGCTTTCACTTTTGTGTTAATGCTATCACAGAGCAGAGTGGCTACACTTACTAACTGGCTATGATCTATTTCGTTTGCAGTATAAAAGCTGAACTTCTAACTCCTAAATCTTATTTAATTAATTTTTGTTTCTAACTCCTAATTATATCTAAACATGTGGGAGATTCTGTTTTGTTCCCTGATGGCCATAGTAGGCTCTCTGACACGTTTGGAAAGGTAGGAGGATGAGGGCGGGTATTCATCTGTTGCAATCTCGTAGATGTCATTAAATAAAGCACACTGTTCCTTTAATGCATGCATTCTCCACTGGGTACCATTTAAATAAAAGAAAAAATGTAACTTCTTTTTATGTCCAATATATCTGTATTGAGGATATTATAGCAGTAAAGCTGTGAAGCACAAGAACTAGCATTTACTAATGGATATTTGTGTGAAAAGCATTGCTGGTTGCTTTTATGTTATTATGCAATACTTCAACTGCCGCTCATCGGTGTTCTACCGTTGAACAGTTGATAAATGTTTTGCAAACAGTTAATGACAGAGATTCTGCTAAATTTCCTTGGAAAAGTAAGGAGATACCCTTGAATGTTGCAATAAGGCATGGTGTGTAAGGCTATAGCAGTGTGTTGGCACTTATTTTAAAAGTCTGTGGTTTTACGCTGTTTTCAGAAACCCGACTAGAATGTTAAAGCTACCCACTTCACAGCTTAAGAAAACAAACAAACCCAGAAGGAAAAGTACTCCAGCTCATATCTCTGAACATATTTTGACTAAATTTGAGGAAATGTTGCCTTTGACTTTAGCTTTCAGTTAAATATTAAACTGGCTGGCCCTGTAAGTGTTTTGACTTCAAGGTCAAATTTTCTAACCGATGGCCAGGATGTTTGCTGTTTGTTAGCAACAGTGTAAAAGTCTTCTATTGCTGTGTGTGTGTGTTTTTCTTTTCTTTTTTTTTCGGGGGGGGGGGCTGATAAGGCTCTGTTCTGCTCACTGATGTTGGAGTGGTGGCCTGTGGTGTGCAGTGCTTTGTACAGTAGCTCTGGTGAACAGAGGGGCTTGCTGTGAGGCCCATCTGGTCTCTAGTGCTGGGGGAATGGGAAGACGAGAAATGTGGCGAGGAGGGGGAGCAAGGAGGGCTTAGGCTGAACTTCACCCCCTCTGATCCCCCACATCTCAGTCCAACCACCTGCCTGTCTGTCTGCTGGTCCGTCTGGCTGGCTGGCTGGCTGGCTCTCTTACTGTATTTGCTGTCAGACATTCAGGAACAATGATTCATATTGGATTTATACTGGAGTAATAGTAGTTTTGTCCACATTAGAATTTGCTGAGAATGATCTAATCCATCCTCTGAAAAGCTGTGTTTATTATACATAAAGTTTGGAAAGTTAGCTGTATGTCCCAGGCATCTTCACAAAACTGTGTGACTGCAAAAATGTCTAAAAAAATTAATCCAATCATTCTCGAGTAAGGAAAAAACAAGAAAAAGCACCATTGCATCACACCGCCATTATATGTAGCATTTTAATCATTAAATTTGGAACATCAATGTATGTCTTCATGGAATCTCCTTTTCATGGGACAGTCTTTGCCTAAACTTGTATTAGTAAGAAGATCCATTACATCAAACCAAATGCTCTCTGTTAATAAATCTAACATGTGTGAGACAGATGTGCAAAGTCCAGTGAAATCTCAGATTCAACTGAATGTGTTTGAATCATATAAATCCTATAGTAGTGAGAGAAAAGGAATAAATGCTCTTCTAACTTATTTGTAAATCATTGCACCATAGCTATTGATCTTATGGATGTAGCCACGTTATCTTATCATAGGCATTTGTAAGTATACAGATATATACAAGTATAATTCTGTTTAATTTATAGCTCCACACAAAGTCTACACAGTAATCATACAAGTGTTTTTTTTAATTTAGTAAATGCCAAATTCCAAATGTGCCTTTTTGAAAATGTGTAATTAGTTTCTTCTTATGGTACTTTGCACTTTAATATCCTTTTTTAAATCTCTCCAGCACATTAAATGAACCATGGATTAAGTGTGATTTTTGGCACCAGAAACTGTCAGCTGGTTGTGGTGTTATATTGGCTTATAAGTCAGTGTAGTGTAATGGGGATATCAGGCCCATTCTGTCTTTGAGCAAACCACTCTGCTGGTAGTGCTCCTTGGAAATGAACAGGACTTTTATAACCCTTTAAAAAATCTCAGGAATAAAGATGTTATTATCTCATAAATACACAAATAAGCATGCCCACACAGTCATATGTTTTGTGGTCTTTCTCGTTTTCTCTTAAAAGAAAAAAATCCATGTGGACACATAGGGGACGTGGCATTGTGAGTAAAGCAGCTGAATATGTGTACTGCAGAGCGATCATGGCAGTTCTTCTTTATAGGTTACCCACTTATATTATTTTTTAAAAAGTAGAAACCTGTCACCACTTCACGGCTGTTTCCTTTTGTCAGTCACACCTAAAATGTGTGGAGAAAGATATGTGCTCTTTGGGTTTGTCCCAGCATTGAGGTATAGTAGGCTCCTGAGATGTGCCTGACCCTGGGGGTTGATAACGTTCCTTAAGAAGTTTTAACTTGGCCAGCCAGTCAACCACAGGGCACTGGTCTCTGGCCTCTGGCTCCCTGAATCATTTCACTGGGTAGATCCTCACTCCCTTTCACGTGATGGAAAAGCCCTGCCTTAGGCCTGCCAGAGGCTGTATTATCATTCAGCAGCAGGCTTTTACCTGGACTGAACTCTTATTTTAGCCAGCTGGTGTCCAAGTGTAATGACATCAAGCTAAAAGCACTAATGGCAGATCTCCCAATCTGGTTATGTTTGCACGCGTGCACGCGTGTGTATGTGTCTGTAAATATTTGGACTGAAGCCCTGATTGTGTCAGGATGGGGGTAAGCTTGCATGCTTTTCAATCTGCAGTGAAAATGTAATATCATGTTCAGCTCTTTCAGCTTTGCGGGTCACCCTTAATAAGCTTATCCTCTAAGCCAATAAGAGATTCGAAGAAAAGCAGTGTCCTGATTGTCAGATAAGATGCTAAATCCATTCTGGTGGGGGCCTCAGTTGTAGGGGTGATAATTGTCACTGTCACAGTGGCAGTTTACAGAAGTGGATCAACTCAAATCCAATCTCAACGGCTTGTTTCGTGGTCTTTGTGTCTTTGTAACACACAAGACAACAATCAGTAAACATTTTAATGTAATTGTGGCTTGACAAGGCTCTTTGTGATTAGTGTGTATATTTGTGCATGTTTACTGTACTGTGTGGTGTGTGACAGAGTGTTACCACAGCAACATGCCTGTGTTGATTTCCCTGCAGGCCTTTATGTCTCTGCACAGATTCACCATGTCGTACTTTCACATTTGTATTTGACAGAAAAGGAGTCAGTAGTCTTTTTAGTTGCTAATTTTTGTAAATTGTGTGTGTGCACACACTCCAGGGTGTAAGAGAGCTGGCCCTGTCTCTCACACATGGGCTTAGAGAGAGAGAGAGAGAGAGAGAGAGAGAGAGATCTCCCATTATAGTGGGAATCATATCGCCATCTAGAAAAGGACTTGGCAAAATACATTATACTGTCGAGTGCATTGTCCAAGAAAATCTTCTTTTTACAGAGTAGTAAAAATATTATGGTTGCTCCTGGTGCCATAGTGCCAGTGATGAGACACACATCCCAATTATTTATTCTATTTTAGAATATGACTATCCTAAAGGCTGCTGTGGACCATAATTCCTGTTTTGGATACATTTCTGAGAAAAAAATGTGTTTGTTTTTTTTTTTTTGCTGGACAGAAACAGTGATGTGCTACAGTAGCTGCTGTGCAAACGGGTGAAATGATCAGTCATGTCCTTGTACGATGCTTATGTCACTGTTGGTGCATCCATGGAGACACTACTCGGTGATCGTATGTTGCTGTTATACCTCTGCCCTGGAGGCATTATGTTTTCCGGTTTTTCATCCATCCGTTACAAATCTTGTTACCAGTGCAGTAGCTGACTTGTTTACTAGATCTTTACCAAACTTTGTGTGGGTACCACTGATAGAGACACTGTCCACCTGAGTGTCAGAGAGAAAGACCTTGGACGTTGAGACACAGGTAAGATACTTAAATGTTTAAAGTGTTGTTACACTTCACTAGAGTTCATGCTGACAAAGCTCTCCACAAGTGCAAAAAGTCTTAGTTGCATGTGCCATGGCTCTCTCTGTCACTATGTCTGAATTGTTGTGAGGAACATTACTGGAAAAGTCATCATTTACTAACAGATTTTATGAAGCCAGCAGTGTTACACGCCCTGTGTCTGAAAACTTAGCTTATTGCGCCATCGTTTTTTTTAAATCTGCAGCCCCCTTCATCTTAGATCACTTTAACAAAACATTCACACGGTAACTACATGCATCCACCCACCCTATCTGCATCTCAAACTGACGGCTTGTGAGTTTATGTTGTCACCTCCTCCAACGGCCTGTCTTCAGCTAGTGTGTGCCAGTATGTCTTTGAAAGTGGTTTTATGGGGGTTTTTTTTCACTCTCCCAGCTTGCCCCGCATTGAGAAACCTTTTCTTTTGAAGTGTCACTTTTCTCTAGGGGAGGACAGGCAGCAAGAGGATAGGGGGTTGGACTACCTGCTTGTATGACTATTAAACGGAGTCATTTCATTGCACTCATGCGGTGAAAACTCTGTAGCTGCTGTTGAAGGACAGAAATCTGCTCTCACTAGTTACTATCCAACCTCATGCAGGCTCTCACTCTTGACAGCCCTCACAATCAGTTCGTGAAAAATTAAGTGGCTGTACTTTGAGTGTTGACCACTTAAAGCCCAGACCCATCTCAGCTGTCAGTCAATGCTGGGCAGCGGGCTTTAGGTTTTGAAGAAGCTTTTATCAGCTGTCCAGCCCCTGTCACAAGCCAGCCACTCCAGCACAGCTGTAAGACTTACGTCTAATCCAATCCGCTCCCGTTTACACCACACAGGCTCTCTGATGAACAGTCAAGATAGTTCAAGCCCACCTGAATGAGAATTTTTCCCACTTTACCCCTCTTACCAAAAGTGATGTAATACTGTATGAAAATGTGTTACTTGTGAAGGGCTGTTTCTTATTTCTTTGAGAAATTGAAGTGTGGAGATGTGATAGCATGCAAGTGTTGGACACCTTTCTAAAATGTCAGACCTTTCTCTCACCTTGTAAGCCCTGGCTGGTTCATTGGAACTAACAAACATGCGTTATATGGACAAAAGTATTGGGCCACAGCTACTGGAACTTTCATGACATGCCATTGTAAATTCACAGGCATTAATATAGAGAACACATTTCAACTGCTTCACATTCCAGTGGCGAGGTGCTTTTCACCATTCATTTGATGCTTGGCATTGTGCTTGGTGATGTAAGGCTTGTGTGCAGCTGTTGGGCCATGGAAACCCATGCCACGAAGCTCCTGGTGCCCAGTTTTTATGCTGATGTTAATGCCAATGTTTGGAACTCTGCAGTTTGTAATAATATTACTTACAGTTGATCGTATATCTTAGAGGAAAGAACTTTCACAAACTGACTTGTTACAACAATGAAATCCTAATACAGTGCCAAACTGGAATTCAGTGAGCTCTTTAGAATCACTCATTCATTCACAAATGTTTGGAAAGGCAGACTGCCCGGCTATGTGCTTGATTTCCTACAGCTGTGGAGATGGGACTGAATGAAACACCTGTGTTCAGTGACTGAGAGGTGCAGCTCAGTACTTTCGTCCATATAGTTACTCAAAGCCGGGAAGACAGCAAAACCTAAAGAGATGTCAGTATTTGTCCACGGGAATGACGGTAATGGTAGAAGGGTTCCTTTGAATTTTAGTGCCATCAGTCATGATTCCTGGAGGATAAATCCAAAATGTTCTGCTGAAGCTGTGAACATTCATCAAGGTTACTAGCAGATCATTATGTCTTAGGCATGTCACAGGATATGATACAGTACTTAAAAACATGAAATTACGCAAATTTCAGAATGCAGCAATATTGCAATTTCTAAATAGAACCATCGGCTTATTGACTGTAGCCTGTCAAGCCTGTAGTCACTTTTAACACGTAGTATCAGTGACATTTATAACAATGTCAGTTGTTTGTGTATAATTACACAGGGAGATCAGCTTTAATTTGTTGAGCCATCTTTACACTGCTGCAGAAAACAAAGGTTGGATCAAAAGGGTAGAAAGAAAAAAATCTGTTCAACAACAGGCTGCCGCTTGCATACTGTATTACACCCCCACACATGTGCAAGATGCGCATGCTTTATGTGTTTAGATTAAAGATATGATTAGAGACAATAAAAAAGATATCTGAAGCAGTTTTTTTTTCAGATCTGAAAAGCTAAACTTGTTCCAACACTATTTTGTGCAGCTGTATGATTTGACCTTTAGCTTTTCATCCTGCATGTCTTTGGACAATCCTCAGGTTTCTCTTAATGGTCAAACCAGCACCTTGCATTGCTTTTGCCGTTGGTATGTGTATGGAACTGTGTAAAATAAAACCTTTTTGAATCAAAGTCCTCTATAAATGCATATAAAAAATTGTGTGGTTGAAACATATTATTAAGCATAGCTTGCCTGAAAGGTTTTAATGGTCTTTTTTGTACTTTTGTTTTTCAGGACTCGGTTAATATATCTTAGTGTGATTTTAGTTGTCTACAGTGAATGGATGATATAGCATGCAGACACACAGCAGCTCATTCATACATGCACATATACTGCGTCCTTCTATGTTTCAGCACACTAATATTTGTCAATAATGTGTATAATTGTTCAAAGCCTCTACTCCTGCTGCTCTTTCATGCAGTCTTCACACTACAAAGGCAATTACTTAGTAAATGTCAATTAGCCCATCCAGGATTTCAGCTGAGCATAGAAAACTAACCTATGCAAAGCTTGTGTGTATCTGTTTGGATAGTGGGTGCCTGAATAGAGCTCTGTAGACCTTTTTTGTACTCCTTCTTGCTGTATTGCCTTTGCTACACTTTGCTGATCCCTGTAAAAGAGAGGGTCAAGGAGCAGGTAGTGGCTGAGTTGGGGAAGTATTCATGGGGAAAAGGCTCCTGGAGTGAAAGATTGGCATGTTGGGGCAACCCTGGCTTTGAAACCATCTCCAGGGCAATAAAGGACATAGTATTTACCCAGTGTTTGCCTCTCAAAACTGCTCATTTCCGGTCTGACTTGACCCATGACTGTTGTCGACCTTCTACCCCACTAACTACTCCTGAGTGGTGACTGAAGATGTGACTCAGGCTAATGTACCACAACTCTTTTGAGCTCCTTAGAAAGTGTTGATGTGATTCCAGAGATGTTTCCCAGAGCCAGTCTTCCTTTCAGAAGGGGTTTGTCTAACTGAAAAAGGTTTTTTGGACAGTCCCTTTCTTGTGGTCTGCCAGTCCATAAGAATCTGTTTTTAATTTGATCACGATTTACTGTGTTATAAAAAGCCATGCGCTTTGAGTTCTGAGAGGTAAATTTGTTGAGTAAATTAAATATTTGAAATGCAACTTCTGTTCCTGATGCTTCAGTTAAGACTAAAATCGGTTACCATAGTGTTTCTACTGTGATGGTAAAAGTACTTGTATCCTATATACAGATATAAAATTCACTGTGTAAGACACAGTAAAAAGAAAACATACGAAGGATTTTAGCAAGCAAATCTTGACCTTCCTTTTTTTCTGGAAGCTTTTTAAATTTGCTCTGATCTGATTCTGTCCATATTTTTACATGGCACCTGCTTCTTCCTTTAATTAAACATAAGTGATGAGTTAAACTTAGCTCATTTTGTTCTGCTGCTAAATCACAGATCTGTCTCCTATAGTCCTTATAACACATAAAAAAACCTCCACATTTCCAAACAGGACAGGTATCATGGTTTTACACACTGTCTACTGGTAATTTGTTCTAGATAGAGTTGGACTAGCTGTGAGCCAGCAAGTATTTGTAAGAAGCCTTCATGATATCCAACGTGGACAGTAGGACTGATATAAAGAAGTTGTATATATAACTGATTTCCAGCAAACCAGTTGCTCTAACCCTAACTTCCAGGTCAAATCATGTACCATTCAAGGCACAGACAGGTAGAAAGGCAGTTGTGTGTCCCAGTATGCTGAATGACAAGATAATAGCACTGCTGTGTGATTTATAAATAAATTCTGTTATCACATTAAGTTCTTGCGGCCTTAAATATACACTGTATGGCCACCTATTTATTACATCTACAGGAGCTTTTTTGACATCCCAGTCTAAATCCATACACATTATTATGGGGATGGTCCCCCCTTTACAGCTGTAACAGCTTCCACTTTTTGGGAAGGCTTTTACAAAATTTTAGAGTGTCTCTGTGGAAAGAGCATTAGTGAGGTCAGAAACTAATGTTGGATGAGTAGGCCTGGCTTGTGATCGGTGTTCCAGTTCATCCCAAAGGGGTTAAGTGTGGTTGAGGTTATGGCTCTTTGCAGACCAGTCAAGTTCTCTCACACCAAGCTCATCCAAAGTTCCCACAAAGCTGGAAGCATAGAATCACCCAAAATGTCTTGGTAAGCTCCATTCTTGGTAAGTTCCATTCACTGGAACTAACAACCCCCTAGCATTATCCCTCCTTCACCAAACTTTACAGCTGGAACAACACGGTCACTCAGGTAACGTTCTCCAGGTATTCACCAAACCCAGACTCATCCATCAAACTGCCAGTTTGAGAAGCTTGATTCATTATTTCTCAGAATATGTTCCCACTGCTCCAGAGTCCAGTGGCGGTCTACGTGTACTGTACACCACAGCACTCGGCATTGGGCTTGATAATGTAAGTCTTGCATGTAGCGGCTGGGCCATAGAAACCTATGCCTTGAAGCTTCTCGTGCACAGTTTTTGTGCTGATGTTAATGCACTGTAGCACTCAGTGACCCCACTCTGTAACTTTCTGGTCTGCCACTTAGTAGCTGAGTTGCTGCGGTTCCTAAATGTTTCAGCTTTGCAAAAATACCACCTCCAGCGGATTGTGCAGTATCTAGGAAGGAAGCAATTTAATGACCTGAGTTGTTACAGTGGTGGTATGACAGTACCATGGTCAGTGGTGGAGCTCGAACCATTCTTCCACAAATGTTTGTTAACCCTCTGGACTCTGGGGTATAATTGGCCATTTTTGACTACTTTTGATTTCACCTCTATATTTCACCTTAAAATCTGAGTAGGAAAAAGTTTGACTTTTTTTACACTGACAATCACAAACATGTTTAACAGACTGTTTTTATTACTTAGTATGAAAATAGAAAGTGTAAATTTCAAAAACATATGCATACATTTAGCAACCAACAAAGTTATATACAACTTTTTACATTAAAATGCAGGCAACGTCTCAGGCGTTTTTTTGGACATCTATATACAAAACAATCAGGTGTCACAATAAGATGCCACACAAATTAGCCAAAAATAGTTTTGTCCACCACAGCACACAGGGACACATTGCAATGTCACAAATCTCAAAACTCTCTCTCTCTCTCTCTGTTTTTCTGCTCACTTTGATTGGCTGATGTGGTGAATTTTTCTACCAGTCAGAAAAGGGCTGTGATTTTTTTTTTTCTTGTAAGTGCTCTCCTTCCTGCCTTCCTTCCCGTTTCTTCCTGCATGCACTGAATACCTACCAAATGCACAGAAAAATCATGGCACACATTAGTTATCATAAGTCTGGTTTTACTAGGCTTATCAGCACGATTTAAAAACTGTTATATAGCTTGAAGTCTGTACTTTCAACACATATTGAAATAGAGACTCAGTGGGGCTGCATCTTGCAGCTATATCATGTGATTTGGACAGTGCGTCTGTCAACTCCAGCCTGCATGGCTGTGTGTTTGAATATATACGCCTTTGGCAATGGGACTGAATAAAACACGTGATTACAACGATTAAGAGGTGTGACCTGGTACTTTTGGCCATACAATGTACCAAGCACAATAATATAGGGTGTTTCAAAAAGATGGACCCAATTTGAAATCACTATATCACTATATCAACCGCCGTTGAATGAAATGTTTACCACAGGGCGGAGGCATAGAGTATATTGATAAAACTTGTTAACTCACTTAACCATTTGTAGCTTTTTGTAATTGTTCCATGTTGCTATTAAGAAATATACCACATTGAAACTGGGTCTATTTGGGTATATTTTTCTGATTGTTAAAAGTGAAAAAAGCTGAAAAATGACCACTAGGCTCAATCAGTGGTTGATGCTGTGTATGCTTAAGACTTTGGGGTGTTTGACTCAGTGAACTTTATTGGAAAACACTAATAGCGTTATTGCTGATTACATTTGTATAAAGTTTTCCCATGTGTTCAAGAAGTCATTAATTTCAAAGTTCATAGAATAATCTTTCAGAAATCTGACTCACATTCTCTTCCTCATTCTGCTGCTGCTCAACAAGGGAGCACTTAAAAAACAACAACAACAAAAAAATACGTTTTTATTCATTTGTTACTTCCAACCAAAACCTCTTAAATGTGTGACAAGTCCTATTTATGACTCCCAGACTCGGAATATGAGTTAATGATGAGCACTTGAAGTCAGCATAAGTAGTCCTTCATCATGCAGTAAATGAGAGCAAGGCTTTAATGACTACGGAGAGCAATGGCTGCAGGGAGTAGGAGGAACATCCGAAAGCTCATATTTGCATGTTTTGAGTCATTGCTGGAAAGTCCTTATCTCACTTTGCTTTTCATCCAAGTTCCCTGATGGGGGTAAAAAGAAAATCAATTTCCCTCCGTTCCCTTTTACCTCATTTCCCTCCTTTTGATAACATGGTAGACCATATCCTCTTCGTAATTTGTACTTATTGGAGTTTAGTTATTCCCAGTGTCTCTGATTTTGTGATTACTCGCAGTCTGATGGTAATGGAAGTTAACGCAGCACCATGAAATTGCATGAATTAACACAGGATAATGTTAACAGGATGTCTGCTATGCTGCATTTGATAAGGGCACTCTCATGACTATTGTGTAATTATTACATGTGATCTCCCAGTTAATTGTCTGTAATGTCGTCTTTAGTTATCCTATCATGAAGCAACAGATTATGTACCAATGAAAAAGCATAAGGCAGACAATATACTGAGCTGGTAGTTCCTTAAGCCAATGAGTAATACAGCTATCTGAATTTATGTACCAGTATCTCTTCATATTGTGTCCACATTAGGACAGTATCCTCTTGTCAGGATATGGAACATGTTTTCAGGCTCTAGGTTCAGCTTCTTTCCCATCCTGTATCCTGAAAAGAGTTGACTCTCTCAAATACACATTCATGCAGACATACCTCCACGCACTCCTGTATCATAACTTCAGAGGATGTTACATTAGCCTTACTCTTAACACTCGTTTGCATATTTTGCATGGGAAAACAAAGGGCCTGCGCTAGAGCTGCAAACGTCTTGTACTCTGTATTAGTACTGCTCAAATGCTGCCTAAGTGTATGTAAGCATTTACTCTCCAGTGTGAGCTATTGATAAACTATTGATCCTGCATCACTGGAGAAATGCATGTATTGAATCTCCGCCTGACCCTATGTTAAGAGTAATAGCACACATGATTAAAGTTTCTATTACCATTACACAAAGTTGTAATCCAGTACACACCAAGGAGAAATAAAAGAAGAGCAACAAAGACTTTTGGGCGCAGCAATACAGATGGTTGTGCTGGATGACCAACCTATTCATCTAGTTAAAATGCAGGATTTTGGTGCAGCATCTCAAGCATTTCTATATGCTGCCACAGAAATGTCAAACAATCCATAGAGAGAAATATTACTAAATTCTTATTACTGGGATATTTGTTGTAATAGTGTAATATTTTTACATTAACAATAATGACTTATTGATGTGGCATTAGTATATTCAGTAGAATGGGAATCACTAGAGACCCCACAAGATGATATCATCATAACATTTTGCAATATGCTGAGCAATGCAATAACATATTATAATATCCTGTGATTTATTACCTTTTATCATCTGCAAATGATATCCCCAGAGGTGAACTTTGTCATTGTGTTTTATCTAATAAGATAAAGTTTCAAGAGTGTTCCTCTCACTTCAGTCAGTTTTATTGCTGCAAAATGGGATTGTCAAGTAGACAGATGGACCAACACTGTCATTAAAACCTGCCATAAATGACAGACTTGACTGTTTCTGTTACTGTCTAGCCCCACTTAACTGAATGCAAACATGTGGATTGTTCTACTATTACATACATATTGAACAGTACAGCTTGTACTACAAATGTCATGCACCCTTCAGCAACTGAAGAATTTAAAAATAGATAGAGAAAGAGTACATAGGTGGACTGAAAAACCAATTGATTTCATTATTCTGCAACTGAGAAGTTCAATTGTGCTTGCAATTTATATAACAAGATATTAATCTTTGGTATCCTTGTATCAATATAATATTGCCATGCAAAATATTGCGATGCTATACTGTATCAATCACCCCCCCCTTGTGCCTAATATTCAGTGTCATCAGAAATGGAAAGACCTAGAGTTTAATTTGTGACTTGAGATTTTACTTTATTACATTATAAACCAATTGCACCTTTGGAATAATACTATGTATTCTGTCCCTTCACGCTAAATTATGTGTGTGAGCCTAAGCAAGCACTTAGTATTAGTATTATATACAAGTGTTTAATGAAAGGTGAGAACGCAAATCTGAATCTTGTCATTTGCAAACAAAAAAAGCCAAATTTTTCTTCTGAAATTGTAAAGAGGATTGCTAGTGTGTTTAAGATCACTGTCAAGGTCTGACGTTTACAGTCACACTCTTTTAACCTGCTTTTCTTACTTTATGCAGCTCAATAGAGCATGAACATGAATTTGAGAGTCGATGTTTACATATTTTCAAAGGAATCTGGTTTTGTCCGAACAACCTGACTCTGCTGCCCTGTGTTTTTGTATTTTCCTCCTCAGGGATGACCACAGCACCATGGCAACAGCAGCATGATAAAAA
>VUQH01021262.1:14387-34035 GCA_015106775.1 Etroplus canarensis | reverse complement strand
AAAAAAAAAAAAAAAAAAACAAAAAAAAAAACCATAATACAGTAGCAGAGCCTGATGTTGTTTGCTGTCTACTGTTACAATTTCATGGCTGGTCTCAACAAAGTGCTACAATGTGGAGAGTTAAGTCAGATATTAGAGCAGATAACATCAGAACCCATTCTTCATCTTTCCTTGCTTACGTGCATTCAAAATTAATCAAATTGATATTTGATGTGAGCGCATTCAGTACTGTGTTTTTGGACTGCATCCCCTGCAGGAATCCAGACAGACTTCAAGCAGGAAGGGGATAAGAACGATTGTTCTCTTGACCTTGGCTCAGCGTTCACTGCCCCTACTGCTTTCATCACTCAAAACAAGATCTATTTGAGAACCCCTCTTAACCTACCACACAGGCAGGAATCCAGAGCAAAAGGAGTGGTATTGATCCTTTAACCTTACACAGCACCAAATATGAAGGAGGAGAGCTCCCAAAGAAAGTTACAGTGTACTGTCAGAAAAACCTGGTTGAAAGAAAAAAATACTTCAGGGTCACATTCTGCTAAACTCAATCCATGTGCGTTTGTTGCTTCAAGAGTTTGTATACATTATTACATTCACTGTATAAGTATATACAGTGAATGCATTGTGACACAGTCTAAAAAAACATTCCCCTGTATGTACCTCTGGTGCATACTCAGCTTTATGTACAGCATAGTATAAAAGGAAGATCTGTTTAGTGTCAGATATGGCCCAGATGAGCAGATGGAGATGGTTTCTCCAAGGAACCCGCAGGGAGGGCCAGACTCCATCATCTTCTTTCCTTTCCCTGTCCTCTTGACAGTGCCAGCTCTTTCCCACCTCAGGCTGAGGAGGTGGCAGTCTCAGCCTGGTTTTCCTGTCACCCTAGAGCAGGGAGAAAGAAATAGCCATCTGTGATTTACCCTAACCCTGCGCTCATCAGCCACTGACAGAGTCAAGGAGAAACGTTAAATCTTCGTTAAAACCTTCATGCATCCACGTGCACCCCTCACCTCTGCTCTGTAAAGCAGTGTAAACCAAGTATTGGTTCATATGAAAACACGAGCAAAAGAGTCAGTAGACTCTGAAGTCAAAAAATCAGAATCAGATTACATCATTAAGACTTAGTTCTGTTGAAGCCATCTCCTGCCATCACATAAAGTCTCTACTACATGGGAATCCCTTGACACTGAGCTTGAGTTTATATTAAGTCGGCATGTGAAACATCATTATATGGTTTCCTGGAATAAACACAGCATGTCTAGACCATGTCCCCTCTCAGCCAGAGGCTGCAGCAACTGCCGGGAAAGATGGAATAATTGAATCCTGAGCAGAAACAGAAAAAGCACAGCCACAGTACACCGACCATGGGTCTACTCTCTCTCTGTGTCTGCTATTTTCTGATGAGTAAACTGGACTTGGAATAGTGGAATGTGTTGCGTGTTGTGCTGTTTTTGTGATGTGCTGGCACCCTCTGCTGCTAGCTAAGGAGAATGCTTGGAGGCCTTAAGATGTGCTTGTTTTAACTCCCTGTATCATTTGTATGCCCAGGGTGTCCCTGTAGTGTGGTGTTTTACACGTTCACCTTAGAAGCAAAAGGTCCCTGGTTCAATTCCAGGTGGGGACACAAGCCTCTCACATCATGGAGGGTTGCGTCAAGAAGGGTAAAACCTTTGCCAAATTACTAATGCGGATTAATCTGCTCCCCTTGGGGAAAATACAAGAGAGCAGCCGAAGGTAAATTAGTTGCACGCCCAGATTGTCATATTTTGAATGTCTTTCTACTTAACTATATAGCTCAGCAGTGTCTGTGTGTTATTTACTAATTCAAATCATAAGCAGTGTGACAAATTATTTGCTCTGTAGTGGTTAGGTAAAATGGTAAGGTTGTCACCCAGTTGCAATGACCTCACACATGGTCAGTTTTAGAGGCCATGCTCAGATTAAAGTATCATTAAAATGTACGCCTGCGTATTACCCTACAAGCCAGTGTGAGTTTTTTGTGTGCTTTGTTTAATCCAGGCACAGTGATACACATTCACACACATTCTGTCTCTTTCTTTCTTATTACAGTCCATCTCAGGTCCAAGTTGATGTGGTTTTCTGTGATGCAGGTGAACAGCTGGCAATAATGAAGCTAAAATAAGCTGAGCTTATTATACAGTAGGACATATGAGCTTTGCAGGGCTCTCTGCACACAACAGTCATTTCTCAAGCAAAAATATGCCACTCTGCAGGGTTTGACTTGCGGTGACACAGCCTTGTTAGTGTGAAAGACTCAAGCATCATGTGCATGGGTGTGTGCTGCCGGAGCTGTCTCTTCTGTACAAAGCAAATATCTCATGTGTCTTCAGAGCTAACTGGGTATAATGAGCAGAGAAATGTTTCATTGGAAATCTAAATTCTTTTGATTGTCATCCTGCTGACACACAGGATAGCATCAACAGTTATGTAGTGAACAGACACTCTACACATCTAAATATATTTTTGATATGTTAACCAATATTGTGAAACGATTTTACTGATTTTTTGGCAAATTATGTACTTAACTTTTGTATTTAAAGAACAATGTAGTGATTGATACACAGGTGGAATCTGCGGATCTGCCACTGCTTGCTGGGCTCTTGACATTTTTCCATTCCTTACATCAGAGCACTATGTGAAAGTTGGAGCTGCACAAACTTCAAACCTCATTTACAGGTCAATGCTTTTGAGTACCCAGTATTAGACTATGAGCTCAATCTACTGCTAGAACCTACGATGTAATTCAAGAACCTTACACATCACCCTCACACATAGATGAGCAACCATCATTACTTTGGAAATACAGATTTGTCTTTGGGCTAAAGGTTTGCACGATCAATATGGCTGTTCTAATAGAATGTACCTTTATTTCCTTTTAACTGTGCTTTAGATCACTTTGATAGCCCTCTCTCCAAGCTGCTGTTAACCTTGATTCAAATGTCTTTGGCTCAGTGCTATCTCTTTGAGTTGACCTGCTAAGAGCTGTGGTGGAGTTGGCTGCTTTGATGCCTCTATGGTGCAGATGCTGCCGCTTCTGACTCGCCTCAAGCTATACAATACACTTACGCACAAAACTGTCAAAAGAAGTGGTAGAGAGCAGCAAGCCGAGAACACGGGAGTGTGTAATGCGTATCAGGGAACAGGCTGAGCGCACATGTATGTGTTTGTGCGGGCATCTTGTGATGCTGTGTGTGAGCGATGGCAGAACAATGAGTCAGAGGCCACATGCAGCACTTTCCTCTCTTCCTTTCCCCGTACATCCCCCCATCCCCCTCCTCCCCTGATGCATTTCCCCCATCAATGTACACATGTAGTTCATAGGTTACAATCAATAATTTGATGTTGCCCAGCCCCCAACAGCTAGGCTGTTGTGAAGGAGCGTGGATAATGAAATGCAGTTTGTTGTTCAGAGTTTTTAATGGGGTTGCTCCACATAAGAGCCCCTGTGTGGAGTGTCCTCTCCTTGCTCTAGAATCACGTGTTATCACTCAGAGGTCATCATCCACGGGTCCTATGCTGACTTGTCCTCTGCCGTGGAAAAAATTAGAGAGGGGTCAAACGAATGCTTTTTCTGCCTATACCTACGTAGTAACTCAGGCAAACCTAATAGACGTAGCCTTAATATTATTTTGTAAAACATCATTGTGACCTTTAAAGGTCATCTGCAGATGCATCATTCTTAACTTTGCTTTATATGCTGTAATGAGGGGAAAGCGATGGTTATGGGTGAGATAGGATTTTTTCCCTTCTCCACCATCCTTCTGACATTACTGCACACATTTTCTGAGCTTAAGCCACATTACTGGTCAGTTGATCAGTACACTGTTTTGGAACAATGACCACCTATTTTCCTTTGAGATTGCAAGACACGAGAGAAGAGCCACTGTTGGATCAACAAGGAGGTTCCATAGAAGTCAGTGTTCAGCTGTCATTACATTTCCTTAACAATTTGCTGTAGTAATTTTACAAATGAAATACTGCATTTTTATAGCTGGCCATTAGTTCAGCAGGGCTTGCTTAAAAATGTAAATTAAATTGGTTGGACTGGATTGCTGAGACTAATTGGGCTATAATAACAATATGGCAACATAAATGCATAAATGCAATGAAAGCTAAAAGACCCTCACGCTGTAAAATTCTCAGCCAAAGTAAGTGCCAGTTGGAGTGTATAGTACAGTAGGTCACAGTGAGTACAGAGAAACCTCCCTCTGGAGTTGTTCACAAGTTCATTACTTATCCCACACACTCAAGCCTCTAATTTTTATTTTGTCTTCTCTGTTTAGTAGATTTGTTCAGCATCTGGAGTATGCAATTCACATATTTCTGGGGTCAGCGTCCTAATCTCGCTCTTTCTCACAAACGGCCACATGCACGTTTAGCGAGATGTTCTGTTACTATCTTTCATCACAACACTGTCCTTTCAAACAGCTTTTTCCTTCAGTTTTAAAGGAACCTTTTGTTTGATTAAACTATCTGATGAAAACGGATCGGCTTTTCTTTAATGAGTATTTCATGTGGACTTGTCTGGTGATTAAGCGATAGCTGTACTGTTGCCAACGTGACATTTTGTGAAATGAATTTCATCAACTTCTGAAGGGAAAAAAGTCTTCTCCACCATGGCCATCAACAAATCCAGCCTAGGATCTGGGCTTACATTTAACCACTTGGGACCCATTCTCCATATATCAGTGACACTCACAGAACAATAATATTGATGTGGTGACCCATTTATAATTCTCATAACTTATTAATGAAAAAATTATCATCTTTTTTCTAATGTGTGGTTTTTTAATGAGCTCTTTGTTTTGACGTTCAGTTAACAGCCACGAGTAGAGCTGTTTCCTTATCTGCTGGAGGTGTGAAAGCAAACAGTTCAACAACTCAATGTGTAGATTCTTCACTTATTTACTCATACTATGATTTTCCTTATATAGTGTTATCTAGGGTGCACATGCACCCAGAGCAGTCCAGTTCTGAACCAACTTCCAACTCCCACACACCACTAACCCAGGTTTTAGTCTGTTAGCAATTAGTCTGTGTTTATCTGTTTCCTGCTTTCATTTGATCCGTCCACTGACCAGTGCTGGGACAGCTGGGTCTGTAGGACTGCTTCCCTTGCAGAGGAGAGGAGAGGGTAAATGCGTGCAAAGGCGTTGAGGAAGGGAGGAGGTGAACTGAAACATCATGGAGTTGGCATTGGCTCATGCATCTGAAAGTCATTGGAACATGGAGTCATTTCCCCTCTTTTTTCTCTTCTCTGTTTCTCTCTGGAGTCCATTTTTCCCCTTCTCAACCAGACTCCCATCCAAATGGCGTGCTGACTTGTTTGGAAACGATTCCAAATGAAGCCCTGGCTCCGGACTCAGACAGACAGTATGTGTGTAAATCTGTATTTGCAGGTTGGTTTCTGCATGCTGGTTTCCACCTGTGATAATCTCTGCAGGCATTCGTCAAGGTCAACACACAACATGGTAGTACTCTTACAGGACTTTGATTTACACAAAGCATCTTCAGTGCTGTGGACTGTAAAGTGTTTAATTTAATATATTTTATTTTCATGGAATTGTGTGTTAGAAACTAATTTTTGGAGGTTTATTTGGTGAGGTTACTTATATGGGGCTTATATTAACTGCACTGTATACAGTTAGGTTCATAAGTTTTTGGACAATGTCACATATTTTCACCACAATGGATTTAAATTAGTCAAGAGCAAACTCTAAATTTTAACAAGGTGTTTAATAGATTAATGAGTAGTATTCACAAATGCCCAAAAGTAATTGGATAATTGACTGGCAAGCAGTTTCATGATCAAGGAAGGCCTGTTCCCTCCTTATTCCATGACAAATTGTAGAGGCATTGTTATGGCATGGGCATGTATGGCTGCCACTGGAGCAAGTATTTATTGATGATGTGACTTCTGATAGAATCTACAGGATTAATTCTGAATTCTACAGAGCTATACTCTCTGCTCAGATTCAGCCAAATGCTGCAAAACCGATTAGATTGTTCTTCACAGTGCAAATGAATAATTACCCAAAGCATACTGCAAAGGCAACGCAAGAGTTTCTCAAGGCAAAAAAATTGGGATATTCTTCAATGGCCGTATTAGTCATGTGATTATGCAATTAGCTATGAATGCTCTCTTTTGCTTTAAATCCTGTGAAATCATTCTGTTATTATCATGATATTTATCAAAGTCCTGTAATTTTAATTCCTACTCATTCAGCTGAACAAGAACTTTATATTTTTTTAGGTTCACATTTTGGGACTTTTTATCCTTTTTTTTCGTCACATTAGTGCTTATTGAATGTGGTCCACTGGTTCAGAGCTGTTTTGCCTTACATGAATTAAGTGAGTTATTTCATCTAAGTCTCACTACATGTGTTTTTACAATAATAAACCTATACTATATGTTTGAGTGCTCAGCTCTCCCCAAGGAAGAAATTTAAGTTATTACTGCACCTCATGGACCTTAATACAAGTTGCCTTACTGCATTACAGCAAAACTCATTTGTGCCAAGGCAGTCTGGTGCTATAATCTCCAGTATTAGCAGGCAGAGGGGGGCAGGCTAACGTGATTTCCTGGCTATGGCCTAGATGGGACTCAGACCTGTATTATCTGGCCATCAGAGAGACTTAGCTTCAACTCTAATATCTGTGTGGAGAGCAGGAAATGGCCTTTGTGTTGCCGGCCAATACAGCCTGCGGAGAGGAAGAGAGGAAGCATGCACTGTGTTGTGCCATGTCGACCCATTGCAGCAGAATTACAGAGGAGAGGAGAAGGGGGGTCTAAGACTAGCAGACTGTCAGTTCTTGTAACTCCTTCCCTCTCTCACAAATAGTTCTCATAGGTGAAGCTAGGAGAAGCAAACTAAGAAATATAGCTCTGCCTTCTTTCCTCCAGCTTCTGCTTTTGTCTCTTTTTTGCCTTTCGGTTGATTATGTAAGGGGCCCATGTTGCATTTAACTGTACAGAGCTGCTTTAGCCCCTGAGAGTTTAAAAGATTAAAGAGAACTCTAAGAACATTCGAGAAAGTGTTTTGCAGGATGGCACAATGTTTTCTCTTGCATACTCCCTCTTTTCGTGCCATCAAGTTTAATGGAAATTTGAAGCAAGTCTAAGGTGCTGTAGCTCATGGGGGTTGAACATCTGGGCTGCAGTAGCTGGGAGCCAACGCATAAACAAATACACAAAGACCGAAATGTACTGGGTTTTACATGCGTTTGACAAGCGATTACAGCTACCGATGTCAAGTGTTCAGACATGGCTGTCCACACTAAAAACACACACTCACACTTGGGGTCTGTCTTATCCCCCAGGAGAAACAGTGCCTCCAGCGGGCAAGCGTCTGTGCAGTTGGACAGCTCCAGGGCCTCTATGGGCTTCTAAAGATTCCTTTCTGTTTAGCACTGTGGAACGGAGGTATCCAACAAGGGAGAAATCAAAAGGAGAAATATTGTCAAACCACAGGCCCCTTTGAGGCACATCGCTGTATTAGATATTTGTCCAAAAACTGGAGCATGAAAACCTGTTTCTTCCTCCTCCTCCCCTCCTGCCTGCTGATACAGCCATGTGGAAATGATGCTTATTGACCTCATGTTATTCCACTCTGCTGCCCCTGAAGTTAATTGTTTTGATATGATCTCTTTGCACACTATATAATCATCTAATTGGAGAGCCAAGAGGATCTCAAGATAACCTTGTAATGCAGTTGTGCAGATTCTTCAAAGTATCCCCAACACTAGCTGCACCTTTTCAGCTTTGTTCAAGTCTCTGTGTTGTGTCTAAATACACACCAGGCAGTGAAATGATACCCTGAACTTCTTTCTTCTGTTTTGTTGGATTTCATCCCTCTGAGCTCTTGAAACTCTGTTATCCGGGCACAGCAATGGCCATGGGGGACGTGGCCAAGCGTAGGCATGTGTGTGGGAAGTGAGCAGGCAGGCAGGCTGTCACTTAGCATTACAGCACTACAGGCTCCCCGTGGGTGACATGAGGAGAGTGGAAAGTGATAAGACGAGAGAGAAAGAAGAGTAAGGTGGAAAGAACAGGAGTGAAGCAAATGATATACAGCAGCCCACACACCAAAACACATACACACTCAGCCCCTAGCAACCCCAAGTCAAGGAAACCTGCTGTTTGTTTTTCTTTTGATTAGACCAACTGCTACCTAACTTCACTGCTGGCCTCTGAAAAGAGAATTCAAAGTGAAACCATTGCTAAGAAGTGGAGGAAAGGGTTAAGGACTCCTGGGTAGAGGAGGGAAAAAAATCACTACATAATGCTCATGTGGTGGGCTGCAGATCAGTAAATAAGGATATATTCTTCTGTTCTTTATTTTATAGTAGTCTTTGTGTGTGTTCCAAAAATTGTGACTGTACTTTGTTCAAGTCGAAGTTGCCCATAATCTTTTGGTTGTTTGCAAAAGATGTAAAACGTGTTGCCAGAATACCCAGCATGTGTATGACTACTGCAGGATAAAATGTCATCATAATGCAGCACAGTCATAAGATTAATAGCGGAGACTTCCACAGTGACTAATTAACTGTTAATTTGTTACTTTAGTATTAAATAATAGTTTTTCTCCACTCAAGCAAGAAACGTGAATTACATTCACTTGGACAGACACATTTGCCTACTAACAAAAGGATGTTGTGTTGATATATTTGAATAAAAGCAGACCTGTTGTTTTTCCTTTTGCTTTTTGATTAGACTTAAGAATTGGAATGTTGCATGTTCAATATGCATTGCTCGTTTCATTCATGTATATTTATTTAACAACTAAACCCTAAATAAACCAGCCACTGGTAGTCTAAGTTCTGCTTACACATACACCACTCACAAAAATGTAAGGATATTTTGCTTTTGGGTGAAATTTATGGAAAATGTAAAAAAGTACACGCTACAGTGATATAATGTCATGAAAATGCAGACTCTTTACTGTTAGCTTCTCCCATACTATGCCAGCTCGCATTTTAGCAACTGATGGATTACAACCAATGCTTAGTGTAGGAAGCATAGAATTTATTATTATTATTTTATTAACCTTTATTTAACCCGGAAGTGAACTCATGAGATTAAGAATCTCTTTTACTGGGCTGACAGACAGCATTACCCTAGCATGTTTTTCAATGACAGGACAAACTGGACCTCCTGGAGAAAACCTGCACAAGCACAGGGAGAGCATGCAAACTCCACACAGAAGGGCAATACGTGGGTTTTAACTCAGGACCCTCTTGTTGTGAGGCAACAATGCTAACCACTGAGCCACCGTGCTGCCAGAATACCAGAACTGAATTGAATAGGCTGTGACTGGTGTTACAGCTTTAAAAGTAGTAGGTGAGTGTAACCAGAGAAATAACAACAGGATTTTAATTTAAAGCAGCAGATAAGGAATCTTTTGAATGTAATTTATGCAAGATTTATTTCATATCTTATTTTCTTTTTTTTGAGAAACAGCTACACTTTTAAAATACTTGTGTATATTCTGCATACCTCAACTGACATTTTGAGACAATGCTGATTTCAGAATCAGAATACTTTATTAATCCCAGGGGGGAAATTATATTTTGTTACAGACGCTCAGTCATATATAAATAAATACAAATTTGAAAGGCAATAGATGTTCCATTGTGCTGCTCCACTGTTACAAGCATGATGTGTAAACGATGCAGTCAAACGAGAAAGTAAGTCCTCCGTGTTGTCCCACAATGGCATTAAATTCTGCCAGACTTTTTCCCATGCTGGCACAAGCTTCGGGCAAAGGTTTGGCCAAGGGAGATTATGTTTCCATGGATGCTTACACAGTGGCACTACTGAGTCTGATTGCTATTGTTTATAACCCACTGCTGTCCTATGATAGAGGGTTGCCTCAGTTCAACTCAGGAGCTGCCAAATTTGGATAAATCCTGTGGGATACAGGAGCCCATTGTACTTTCAAGCCATCGTCAAAAGTGACATGATTATATACACAGCAGCAGCATTGTGTGCATGGGCTCTGGGCCTGTGTGCCGAGGGGAGTGGCAGAATGTAAACATTGACTGGGTGGCCCAGTCTCTGTCTCAGATGTGGCCTTTTTAGTCCTTAAGCCTTTACAGTAGGTGACTGGCCTTTTTTTGGTCCAGTTCATGGCGGTTTGTTACTCCTTTCCCCCTGTTGATACCCTGTATCTGTATTTCTGGCTTTATTTTCATGTAGATTTATTATATTTAACATACTTTGGTTATGTTGACCTTACATTCTCTGTGTAATTCACTATGAAAATTAATAGCATTTCAAAGTTATTGAGAAGGGTAAAATTTGAAGCTGTTTTGATATATATTTATTATACTGTTAGATCAAATATTAATGTGTAATTAGAAAGTTTTTGTCATGATGACAAACCCACAGCTCTTAGCTTTGCAGACTTGTTAGTTTTCGTTCAGTTAATCGTTGTACTGCAACTTCACCTTTCTGCTTCTGGTTCAGTCTCATTGCTTTCATCAGCAATATTTCTAGCCACAGCAAGTAGATGTTTTCAGTGAAAACACTACCTGAACCACAGACAATAAAGAGGGGCACTTGTAGAGAGCAGTCCTCCACCAAGACTACTGCTCCATCCTGCAACACCAGCATTTATGGCTTCTTCCTTTGCCCATGACCAACTCTTGGTGCACTGGCTGTCATATAATTTACCTAGGCAGTTTTTACAGAATCTCGCTGAGAAGCTACAAACTGACATCACTGAAAACATACTGTACCACTGCTCAACAAAGTTGGCCATTAGTTAAAGAACATACTGGTAGTGGTAGTTGTTAAGGAGCCTGATATTTCCCTCAGGAGGTGGTGGAGGCACAAATCAAACATACAGTTGAACTAGATATGAAGCTATCTCTTAATGAATGTTAACACAACTTCAAATGGAAGCTTGCTTTGCTTTGTGTCGACATAAATAAACACAGGTTTAACTGCTGATTGTTTTAAAAAAAGATGTGTAGAATTTTTAGTGGAGATATTGTGGAAAACACTATTAACATGTGAATTGGATTTTTTTTTTTTTAAAAACCCTGTGGTAATTGGAAAAAAAGCCATTAAGAATTTGCTGAAGCGAAATGTCTCAGTGGCTGGCATTTTCTGTAATGAGAATACTAGAGAGTACACTAACAATAATCTTTTCTGCAGTGCTTGTAAATATTTGAAGCTCTCATGCAGAGTGGAGTTGTGCCCTATCTGATCTCAGCATAACTACATTTGACATAACATTTCAGAGGCGCATTTGTTCAGCTGTCAGAGTGTATTTGGCCCAGGGGAGCTCTGCACCTTTGAGGTCAGACTAAGATCAGGGGCTGATCTCTGTAGAAATAATAAAGCAGACAGTGTTAGTTTAGAGAGGGCAGAGAAACGCAAGATTGAAATGGATACAGAAAGGGGGTTAAACGAGGTCGGAATGAAAGAGCTTACCGGTGCATAAAAGAGAGCAATAGGAAGCACTGAGAAGAGGCATGAGTGAGCAAAGGGTTAGAAAAGGGAAAAGATAAAAAATAAAAGCACGACAGGCAGAGAAAGTGAGTATGTATGAAAAAAGAAAGGAGGGAGGGAGAGCGGAGCGCGAGAGGTTGGTGCTTCAGTGTGTATAGTTTGCCCACTTAGAAGTAAAACATCCCTCTGCTGCGCCTCTGCTGGCATCTGCCACCACTGCTGAACACAGCTGAAGCCCATCTGAGGAGCTCCTCTGTCAGCCCTCCAAACCCGACATGAGACACACAGCACAGACAGCACACAACCACACAGCACACAACAGCACGAAGACGAGGGAGTGAAAGAAACAGGAGCTGGCTCAGAGGCTTGAAGTAAGAGACTGAGCGAGAAAGAACCAGCACAAAGACCAACAGGATAAAGGAGCAGAAACATTTTAGTGCCATTGTACTGCACATTCAGCATCAGTCTTTGCTCGCACATTGAATCAGTCAGGAACAGAAGAGAGAAGGATGATCAAGTCCAGTTGGTTTTATGTCAAGTTCAAATATAATGAAAAGGTAAGTCCAAATGCAGATTTTTCTTTTGTGGCCTGATTTCTCTACTTTCAATATCCTGGCAAACTTTATGGCATTTATTACCTAAGAAAATGCTGAATTATTAAGTTGTGTATGGAACTCTTTCCTGACATGATTTTTCTTCCCTCAGTGGGCACTTTAAATTCATGATGGAATTTCTGTCTGTAGGCCTGTGTTAAAGTGGAGGTTAAATACTTATGTTCTCAGTGTAATTTCACCCGTGGGAATATTGACTCTTGGCTGCTGACAGTGCTCTTCCCGTAAATACAGTATTTCATTGAAAGATAGCCTAACGCACTGCCAGCAGGCTATTTCTAATGCCATTTTTCCTGATAGTATTGTGTTTATGGGGGTGCTGTGCTTGCATAAGTGAGAGCACTTCTTCCTTATTAGACTGTTTGCTCCAGTAAAAGAATGTTATTGCAAATCCTGTTTAAGCATTACACTGCAAAATGTGTACCCCTCTGTTTTTAAAGGTTGGTCTGATTATTGTGTTCAGTACATGTGTTGCCTGTGTGTGAATGAGATTCTACACCCTCAAAAACATCCCAGAATATGTTTATTTGTTTTGGTATTTAGTATATCTGTACTCCTCATTCATTTGGAGGATGTTTTTGATTCATACCTTTACATTATATTTAATGAACAGTTCTTACTCTAAATAATGCAGTGTAAAATGTAATGTGAAGCAGACACATTCACTTAGAATTACTTTGCATTTTATGGTGTAGTAATTTCTTCACAGTGGGTGTTGTATAAAGTCCAGTTTTATGAGGGCGTGCCCCCACCTTGTGATGTAGCACAGTGATAAAGTTTTAATGTATTTAGTGATGTCATCATCTGGACATTAGATTCTATAGCTTGCTTGATGGGGATGAGTCTGATGGGACAGACTCTTCTATGTGTGGATGTCATTAGACTGTGAACGCTGAACTTTGGGCCAGGCAATGTCACTTTCCCTGACTGCTCGCTGTCTAATGAACAGCTACAGTTACAATTGCATTCAGTCAGTTAACCATTCATTTAGCCAGAGAGGCCATCTATCAGCCAGACGTTAGCCACCAGCGCCGTGTAGTTCAGTCAGCTGTCCTCCTGTTAAGTTCATGCCTCGTCTTTGTTTTTGTCATGACTAATGGTTTTGGTAGTGACCCTTTATGCCGATCATGTTCTCCACTTAGCATCAGGTGTCTGCCCTGTAGGATCAATGAAGCTATCTCATTACATAAAACATGGCCAAGCAGAGCTCCGTTTACTTTGCTTCATGCTTCACTTCTTAGTTAGTTGAAACATTTAAAAATATGAAGTAACAGCGTGCACGTGTGTGACTATCTTTGCTATAATCAGGCCTGTTATAGTGGATAAGGGAGTGTGCGCCAAGTGGCCTCATGGGAGCATCTGTTGGTGCCCGAGGTGCTTCGTTTCCATCTGGTCTGCCATTTTGTACTTGAGCAATCTTGAGGTGTAGAACTAGGAAGATGGCCGCTCTATTTCATCTTTTACAACCAAATCTGTTTTTATGTTTCCTCTTTACAGCCTGTACAATATTTCATGATCATGTGTCTACAACAAAAATAAATTTAAAAAAGGGCTTCATAAAATAAAGGGCTTCACATCTTGACTATCAAAATATCTCCCATATTAAAGCATTCTTATCCAAAAAATAAGACATATAAGGACAGAAACAGCTCCAGCTTTTTTCCTATTTTTTCCTCCTATTTTAGGTAATAAAGAAGCTGGGTTGTTACAAGCCTTGTGTAATTTAAAATATCCTTTATTTGCACCACTTGGATCAATTGCAGAAGCTCTCTACAGTATCTGACCAGCAAGGGTTGAGTTTGTGTGTGTGTGTGTGTGTGTGTGTGTGTGTGTGTGTGTGCACATTTTCCTATGAGCCAGACTTCCATTTACTTTACTATTTTCCTCTTTGTCTGTGTGCCAGTTAAAGAGTACACAACAGGATGTGTGTATCAGTGCTTTTGGGGAGGGGAGCTGAAAATGCTTTGGTGGAGAAGGAAGGGTTTATGCAGTCGCCTCCTTTTCCTGCTCCCAGCTGTCTTGCCTCAGGAGCAGCCAGCCTACAGTGATTACGCGTGATTGACAGGCATGCTTTCAGCAGCATGCGAATAGGAACTGACCTTAAACAAGCACTGCCATGTTTGACTGAGTGCCTGTCCCCCACCCCCCACCTCCTTCGCTCTCTGAAGAGAACTGGTGAGAAGGGCACAAAGCACTGTAGCTTCTGGGTCAAGAACACAGGGTCATCCAAGTCTAGGGGAAGGGTAATTGCTACCCCCGTGTGTGGGCTTATGTCCTAAAGCGAGAGGGTTGTAGGTAAAACTGGTGGGAGGTCGGTTACATTCCTCAGAGTAGAAAGAGAACACAACATTGAAGTTGTGCTCTGTGTGTCTGTTCACAGCTCTTTGTCTTCTAAGCCAGTGCCAGGGCCCCCAGTAGGCCAACTCCAAGGCTGCAGACCCACAGAGGGCAAACGGCGACCTGACTCACACTCGACTAATTCAATTTAACACATACTGAGCGCTGTGTGATTGGTGTGTTAACTCTCGCCCCTCACACGGCTAGATGGTTGTGCTTAGACATTCAGATTTTAGGCCTCTATGAGAACATAGCATAGAAATGGTGCGAAGTATTAAAGGTAGCAAAATATCACTGTACATAATGGAGATTTGTACTTTTTCAAATGGCTTGTGGTTGATCAGTTTGTTTACTACTGAAATATATCAACACTGCTTTTCCATTAAATTTCTACTGTTGGATTATTGGTGTCAAGAAGAAGACAATGATGGCTAAAATTTTTAGGGTGCATACCTCGTGGACGAATAAACTCTGAGCAACAAAATCTCCAGTTCGGCTCCCGACCAGCTGGATCTTTACTTTGTCATTTCCAGCTATCTTTCAGCATGTTTCCTGCCCGACTCAATCATCACTTCATCACAGAACTTTTACAAACAAATTTTAATTCAGAATTGGTGTCCATTTTTAGCCGGCAATTTTTAGCTTATCCGCCCATATATTGCTACTCCTCCTACAGTAGTGGTGAGATTTTAGTGGCACTTTCACACAGTGATTACTTAATGGGTTTTCACCCGAATTGGGCTCGAAGCCAAGGTCATATTTATCATGTTATGGGTACTTTTCCATTTTCAGAAGGATGGCTACTCCTAAAGATATTAGTCTGGATTGTAATCATCATAAAACAAGTTTTTGCGTGTGCCATCTATACATAAATGCTGCCATTAGGTTTATTTACAGCATAATAATGTCTTCAACTAGGTTAGGGCCAGTAAAGAAATAGGACTGTTATCCTGGATATGACTGACTGTGAGCCTCCTTGACTTCTGAATGGATTTTCATTCTCAATAGTTTGTACAATACAGCCAACCAATGACAAGAAAACTTATCGCTTTCTTTGTGTGCTTCACAAATTATGTAACATGTGAATTGTGATAGATTATGGGCTGGAGGAGCATTGTCTTTGAGATCACTGGCTGCTTTTGGCAAAAATGCCTAAAACAAAAATCCTATTAAAGAACCTGACTCCTTAGTAATCCCTAGACTTTTCCTCTTGCACCACTTGGAGCTGAGAAATTTCACATTCATTCATTCATCTTCTTACGCTTATCCAATTCAGGGTCATCAGGGGTGCTGGAACTTATCCTAGGTGTCAAAAGGGCAAAAGGTGTGGTACAACCTGGACAGGTCGCCAGTCTGTCACAGAGCCAACACAGAGAGCCGGACAACCATTCACACCTATGGTCAATTTAGAATCATCAATTAACCTAGCGTGTCTTTGGACTGTGTAGGAAGCCGGAGCACCCAGAGATAACCCATGCAAGCACGGGGAGAACATGCAAACTCCACACAGAAGGACCTAAGCTAGCTGGCTGTTGGTTTGAACCCGGACCCTTTTGCTGTGAAGGGTGCTAACCAAAACGCCACCATGCTGCCTGGAAATTTCACATATCATTTAAAATACTGCAACACCTGCTCTATGTAATGGCACACATTTATAGATCTGAATGATGAATTCTAATGACTTTGGTGAGCCCCTGATTTTTCTTTGGGCATCACTGAGAGTTTTTTGTCTCAAAGTCTCAAGACCTGTGGAATGAGTGGACATGGGATTTTTTACATTTCCTTTTCATGAAATACCACCACCAGGTCAACATTTGCATCACTATTGAACAGCACCAACACCAGATTTAAATTTCCGGTTTAGTGTGAAATATAGACAGATGTGCCTGGCACTGATGGGCAGAATCAACATTTTGTCATTTTGTCTGGCAAGCGCTTGAATGTAACAGACATTTATTTAAGCAAAAGTAAACCTGACGGAGAATACTTGAGCAGACGTCTTTACTTTCTAGCACTGATCACAAACAGAGAAGTTACTAAAATGGATAAGCCAAGACATACCAGTAATTTCTCCATGCTTAGGAAAATATTTGCTGCTCAGCTTACATTTGGCAGATGGTTGATTGTTTATGTGGTTGACGTCTGTTTATCATCTATGATGTCTTTTTTCATAGTTCAGACATACAGCATGCTGATGTGTCCGGTAGATCTTTGGATTTTATACAAATAGTGTCCTGCTCACAACACAATATTTATCTGCAAGCTTTATCTTATATCCAATTTTGCCATTCACACAATGTTTTCTTCTCAGGGACCCTGTTATTACATTCAAAACTTGAAACAAATTGTGGCTTTCTTAACATTGGCTTATTTATATGCCTACCAGTGGAGTAAATAGAAGCTCAGAGGAGCTGCTAAACCACAGTCAGTTTCTTTATTTCTGCTTTTTGTCATAGTTATTTTTGAAGGCATCTTAAATAATACACAGAAGACTTTGCTATTTATAAAAGCTGCATTAAAGCCTAAAAAAACTATCATTTTAAAATATGTAAATATATTTGGATAGGACAAATTGTATAAACTGAAAGACAAGAAATTAACTTGGATGTATTTAGATGTAGGTGAGCCCTGAGCAAACTGTACTGTTCCCATGTAGAGAGAGGGGCTGTGTGATTGCATGTTGACTGTATTTACTGGGTTTATCCGCTGGGCTTGGTTTGTTGAATACTAGGGGGTGACTATAATGACTATAATGAATGTGAAAACCAGAGAGTGGGTGTGGGTTATCATTAAGGAAGGCTAATTGCAGTCTCTGATGATTCCAGAGTATGTTATGAGATATGAGAGATACATGGTGTGGAAATCCCTCTTGGGTGGTATCACCCATTTCAAACATCAACTCGGGGAGACGGATGAAACCTTTGCTATACATTCTTGTGGACCCTTGTGCTCGGGGGAAATTCTCAGAGAATATAATCCTCCTGTAGAAGACTACCGGAAGACTTTTGTTGGCTAGTTTGCTCCTAGGCTTTTATTTTTCATCTAATTGTGTTCACTGCTTTAGAGGATTCCTCTAGTGTAACCATCCCAATAGTAACAGCTGTTCCCTTTACCTCAAATAATGAATGAGGTGAACTGCATGAAAGTTTTATCCTGCTATCCATCCATCCATGCTTAGAGGACTTTAATGAGAGTTTATTGGAGCCATTTTAGCCAAGCAAGTTTAATTTATTTATGCTTAAAAGCTGGAGCAGTAAGAAGCTTACAGAACTTTCAACTTCGGCAATGCGTGTTGCAAAGCGGGCCCATCAGTTTTTTTTTCCCCACACAGAAAGGCTTTCTTGCTTTACAGATGCATTGAAATTCTAAGAAAGCGCTCCACAGCTTGCCAAAGGGATTACTGGTAAATCCCTGCAAACTCCAGATGTTTTCCCAGGCAGCACGCAGCGAGGAAACATCGCCCAACCCCTGTAAACATCTGTCAGACAAAAGCCTCCGCCACAGAGGAGACAACAGAAGCTTAGAGGGAGTAAAGTAGCTTGACTAGTCAGATTTTCACTCTATTAGATCTGTTTGTTCATGAAGAGCTAAGCGGTTTTTGCGGGGTGTCTCGTGTTAAGCTTCAAAGTGGATACTTGCAAACTACAGCTGAAATATGTGGTGGTTAAATGGTTTGGCCGTTGTCTTAAGTATCTGTCAACCCAGAGCTTCTGCTGATGGACCACCGAGGAAGACAAGTTCTGACTATTATAAATCACTTTTTTAAATTATGATTTTAATGTGAGGACTCGTTCAAAGTGACACCTGCATACATTCAGACCCCGGGTCAACCTGTAGAGCATGGATGGGCAGCGCTCTGCTGCGCGGTGCCATGCAACTGACAGTGAATTCTGAAGCCACGGGAGCAGTTTGCATTTGTGTGTATTTGTGCATAAGTGGCAGTCGCTGCTGGGTTCAGGCTTCGGGCAGGATCTCATATCCCCCTGCCATGTTTGTGTTAATTTGCTGGATGTAAACATGGTGAGTGGGCTGTAACAAGGCAGCGCCTGCCTCCGTGTCTCTGGTCTCTAGCCTCCTCAGTGGAAAACAGAATGGAGACAGGGAGCGGCTGACCAGTGTCTGGATCACTGAACAATTGCAGGCCAGAGAGCGAGTGGGAGAGAGCGCGAGCCCTCAGTGTAGCCACTAGGGACATGGCTGACAGATGGATGGGGCGAATGACTGGATGCCTAGCCAAGTGGAAAGACAACTTTTACCCACACAGGCTGTATGCTTTTGCTTGTCGCCTTTTATCTCCGTCTCTTAAACATAACCTGAAGGAAGGAAAACAGGTTCTCTGTGTATCTGTAACCATTTCCTACACTCATCATATACAAACACTGTAGGTGGTGCAGACTTTTGTGTATACTTGCAAACTTATTAAAATGCTTTTCAGGCTGGAGCTTGACTTAATGAACAAACGAACTAAATTATTCTACTGAAAATTGTGTCACTTGGGGGATTTTATATATTTAGCTGCTCCACGTGTGAGTGTCACTCTCACTCATTTATATGCTTTCCCTGACAGCATGAGCAACACAACAACATGACTCTGGTATTAAATCACCTGCAGCTCTTTCTGTTTAGGGTGAAAGTATGGAAGGTTTTCATCACATTGATAGTGTGTTTAGTCAGTTTTTTTATTGTTTATTGTTTGTTTTGTTTTTGCCAGCGGCTGTTTAGTGTTTATGAACAGTGTATTCTCTTGGTAATAGCGCACGAGGGATTTAGATGCACAGAAAGAGTAGACGCTCACAGCCTGTTCACTTTGTAGCTTATCCGGCCAAAGGGCCAGTGAGCTAATGCCATGGCGAGGCGGCTGTCGTCTCTCTGTCGATCTGTCCATTCACAGTTCATAAAAATCGTCAAATTTTGTTGAAACTTGCACACAGTTATGACCTAATGGGTCTTCATTCAAGTTGTGCACAAGGTTATGTTTGTCATTTTACATGCACTTTTCTATTTTCACAAGAGTTGCTACTGCACAGAATATTGATTTGCCATCTATACCTAAGTGCTGTTGTCAGGTGTATTTTTTGCACAGTAATGTCTTAACCTACATTAGGGCTGGTCAAGAACTAGGCTCCTAAGTGTAGCATTGGGTACTGGCAGGCAATAAAGGGGCAAAAACCTACTTTGCCAACATGATCAGTGTAACTTCCCTTATTTATGACTCTAAAAC
>VUQH01021262.1:1262-14367 GCA_015106775.1 Etroplus canarensis | reverse complement strand
ATGACTCTAAAACTTGAAGGTCAATTCACAGTGTTTCCCTGTAGCTATTCCTGTATTTGCTCTTCTTATTGTGTGGTGGGATTTTTGTCAGTTTTCTTCTTTTAAACTTGTAATATTGTGATATTGCTTTCCCACACATGTTGCATACCACTCATATCCTGTTAGACCAGTGGATCTCAAACTGTGCGGAGCTGCTGCAGGTGGGGCGTGGTCAGCCAGGTGAAAAACATGAAGTGAAACAAAGGTGAATTGATATGATTTTTATATGAAAAAGAAAGAAGTGCTGCATGCCAAAAAAAAGCTTGAGACCACTGTGTTAGATTTGGATGATCATGATCTCGATGGAGATGGAGGAAGTGGTATTTTTGATTCCAACATTCAGAAGCTTGGTTGGGGCCTTCCCTGTCATCATTATGCTAACATCAGGAATATGGTCATTGTTATAATATGCTGATGCATGTTTTTTTTTGCTTTTTTGCAGCCATGGTTACTGCTGAACATATATTCATAATACTCCTGAACTCAGCCACTTTCATGTGGTTGTGCCATGATTAATTTGTCCTGGATATGACTGTGTGTGAGCCTCTTTGACTTCTCAATGGATTTTAATGCTCAGTTTGTGCAATACAGCCAACTAATGACAAGAAAGCTCACCACTTTATTTCTGTACTTCACACATTACAGTAACCTGTGATGGATCTTAAACTGGATTAACTACTAAGACATTGACGTTCTGGTTTTGTTTAAACTCTGATCCATTTGCTGTTACTACTGTACAGTGTTCGTGGGTGTCACTGTGTCATGTAGAAACAGCATTTTTTGGACCACAACTTCTACTGAAGGTTTAAGAAACACCTGTAATTTTGCAATTGGTTGATACCAATTGCAAAATTGCTAATTTGGGAGTTATGTGGCGGAAAAAGCCTGACACATTACCTGTCTCTAAATGGATGCTCATCTATCAGTTAGTTATAGATTGAACAAATTGGAGAAAAGTGTTAATTATATGTACTGATGAATATAGCATGCTAACCAACTCCTGTTTCCAGCTTTGTATTTAGCAGGCAAATGTGAGACTGATATCTGTCTCTTCTTCTGACTCTTCACTAGAACTGCAAAAGAGCACGTTTTCTAAAACCTGTGGAAATATTTCTGTAAGGTTTCTAACATTGTGTTCTTGACTTTGTAGCATGACTTGTAACTATAGATGTATGACACTGAGTAAAGGTGTGTGTTGAGCTGTATAGTCTGTGTGTGTGTGTCTGTGCGTGTTTTCCTTCAAAGGAGTTCTCCCGAAGCTCATTAGCCTCAGTCAAATTCCCACAGGAATGCTATGTCCTGCCTGCCGTCTGCTACTGCTGCTCAGGTTTCAGCCTGCTGGATGACTGGGCACAGAGATGGTTCCCATAGTTGCGCTGCCTGAGCTGCATGGGCAGACCTTGGTACCCTGGCTCAAAGAGCCCTCTGTTTTCTCATTCGCGCGCTCCCATGCCGGGTCGGGTTGGTTCACACAGACACACACATTGCGTCTTGGCAATGTGAGCTATAGGAATGTCACAGATTTATGGAAGGATAGATCACATGCTTGAGACTGCTGGAGAGCAAAGCCCAACAATTCCTTTTTTGTCTGAATGTAAACCTGTGTAACTGTCTGGCAATACCAGCCTATGCTGGCATGGTCCAAAGAAACAATCTCAGGCTTTTTTCAGCTCCCTCCAGCCTCACTTTCACTGAGGCTTGGCTTAAAATCTGACTAATTTGGCCAGCACTGAAGACCATAGACACACTTGGACCCATTCCCAAATTCAAATACATAATATCTAGATTGTTATTTTTTGTCTGGACATTGGGAGAAAGTCTGTCTGTTATACACCATAGTGTTCTGCAAAAGGCCAGCAGGTTCTCAACATGATTCCCCTCTTTCTGTAATCCATACACCTCACATATTCAGCTGACACAAGCTGTGGTTTGAAGCATGTACTCTATTCACTGTCTGCCCATCCATCTATATAAATACATCTGTATGTGCTTTTTCTCATGAATGGGCTATCGCCTGAACACCTTCTGGATCTGTTTCCCCTTAAATTTGGCACGATTATTCAATTGGATTTGAGGATGAACTGATTTGATTTTGCTTGTCAACAATCAATGCAATCTGGCAGTTATTCCATGCCCTAACCGAGGAACAGAAGGGATAGTTGTAACCATGTCACATTTGGTTGGATACTGAATTTATGGCATTAATCTTGGTTCTCCACTTTAAATCTGTGGTCCTTGTATAGACACCAGGTTGAAAATATGTGTGAAACATCCAGGCTTAAGATTTTTTTTTAATAATATTTTAATGTCTACTGTTGCGGCTACAACAGTATCAGCTTTAGTTGCCAAGCGCATGAACACATGTACACTAATATGATAGATGTACAGCAGAAGAACGGCAAAGTCAGCTTAACACATTTTTTTTCCCCAAAATCCTTTTTTTTATTTTCTTAAGGGGGATTCAGAAGTTACAGGGGATGGAGGCTTATAGCCACAAGGGAGTAATTCTAGTTTTCCCTAAAACTTTAACCAAGTGAGGTGGGAGGTGTAAGGGAGAGTAGGCCAGAGGAGAGTGCATTTCAAAGAGAAGCAGCCATCTGTCAGCACAGGCAGCAAACAGCTGGTGGAGGAGATGCAAGATGTCTGAACAAAGACTGACAAGATGGAAGATGACAGGAAACAGATTTCCCCTCCTTTTTTTACCCCTCCTGCAAGAGATGAGGTTGACCATCAGAGTGCTGTGATGTCTAACAGTCTCCAGATGTCCCTTCTTCTCTTCTCTTCTCTTCTCTTCTCTTCTCTTCTCTTCTCTTCTCTTCTCTTCTCTTCTCTTCTCTTCTCTTCACTTCTTCCCTGATGCATTACTGAAGAGATTCTTTAGACTGCTGCCGTGCTGCTTAATTTGTTAATTTGCATTTCTGTCTCATCTCTCACATGTAGGCAAGCTCGCAACTATTTCTGCTGAAATTATCATGCGGTAATTAATGCACGATGTGCTTTAATTATACTAATTATGATAGCATTTATACTCAGTGTAAAAGTTTTTCTTTTAGAATAGGATTTTTGTTAGACCTAAATATTACATTCTGTGAATTATTTAGCTTTAGTAATTGACCTGCTGCAGCTTAAGTAGATACACATCTCTCTGCTCATTTGCTCAGATAAATGAAGCGGTGTGAGTCGTGTTAAGTAAATTTTTAGGAAATGAGCACGAGCCCTTGTGTTAATTAGTGCTGCAGCGTAAGCCTCGTTACATCAGGTCTTCTTCTCTCCCTACTTAGCACAGTCTATTCCCATTTGTGCCTTTATCCCTCTGCACTGTTAATTTGAACAGCAAATGCAGTCTGTTTCTAAATAGAGCAGTGGTGCACACAAGCTGCAATCATTAAGCGAATTTTCTGCCAGCTTAGAGCTGTTGAAATGTCTGTAATGCGAGGAAAGCGAGAGTGTTTTTGTCTTCTCTCTCTGTCCAGTGTGATGCGTGACATAAGCCGGTGTAATACAGTAATGGCCCTAATTGTCTAATCACTTTAATATGTGGCTGTTGTACTTGGACGTGACAAGGGCAAAGTGAGCTAATAAACACTGATTACTGCCACTTGAAATCGGCACGGTAGAAGGGTGAAATGTTTGCTGCTGGAAGATGACTGCTTCCTTCTCCCTTTACATTCTCTTCTCCCCATTTTTGAGCTTGACAGACAGGGGAGACATGGTGGCGGTGAAAGGTCAGCTTGTGGTTGCACATAAGTGATAGAATGACAGAGGGATAGAGAGGGGTATAAATGGGACACTAACAGAGAGAGAAAGAGCTGTCATCTCCAGATCTTGTCCCTTTGGTCGGTTAGATTGACAAGCTGCCAGCCTGGCCAACTCATACTCTGTGGAACAAAGAATAGACAAGGCAGAGCTTTCAATTTCCCTAGCCATCTGCCTCTTCTTGCCGCTCTTCAGTATACAGAGTTTGAAATAAAATTTGACATAAAAGTGGCAGCTCTTGAAGACTGTTGCATTTGGGCCAAATGCCAACTCTGTATACTCACAGTGACTTACAGTAAAACTGTACATACCTCAGTGTTAAGGTGATGTGAGGGGGAAATTTAAATAAATACATTAGACTTTTTCATAAAGGGAAGATGAGTTGCAGAGTGTCTCTGTGGTGTAGTGGTACAAGCCAAAGGCCCCTGGTTTGATTCCAGGTAGAGACGCAAGCTCCTCCCATCATGGAGATTTGCGTCAAGAAGGACATCCTGCATAAAAGCTCTTCTAAATTACTGATGCGTATTAATCTGCTGATGCAACCCCTTGGGGAAAATACAAGGCTGCATCCAAAAGTGTAAGATGAGCTAACTCCAGGATTAGGTGTTGAATTTGTGGCAAAATAAGTAGCCACAGTCATGATTTTTTTAGTTTAAAAAAGTTCTTGCATTGTGATTTATTCTGTATTTTGTGGGTCATAATTTAACTCATACATATTTTGCTGGTTTCTGTTCATGCTCAGAGCAGGTTCAAATCTGCTGCTTCCCAGAGCTGAGCAAAAATCATGATAAAACCATATATCTTCTTCTCCCGTTAGGGGTCGCCACGCATGCATCATGAATCTGCATTTAGATTTGGCAACGATTTTACACTGGATGCTCTTCCTGATGCAACCCTTCCCATTTACCCGGGCTTGGGACTTGCACTAGGAGTATACTTTTGTGTGGCCCCTGTGACTGGGTTGTGATAAAACCATATATGATGAGCCATATTTCTATGGTTAAATGTTCACATACAGAAAACTGTAGATACCACATGGCCGTGCAAAGGGGATCTCATTTGTGTGCTGTATTTCATTCGGTCTTGCATCATCACAATTTGCCAGTCTGCTTAAGACAAGAACAATAAAATATACAGTCTTCCTAAAAACTTCCATGACAAAATAACTCTTTGACATGTAACAATTCAGTGTGGAAAGTAAATGTAATGTATGCTGGTGTGCTAAAGTTTTCTAGTGTCTGCTGTAAACACGCTATATTTCATGTGAGAGGGTGCCAATTTCAATTTTCTTTCCAGTAGGCCATGAACTTAAAGTCCTCCCTTCTTTTCGCTGTAGGGGGGAAGTGAGGACTGAGGACACAGCCAGCACAATTGGCTAAAAAGTGTCTGTTTGCACTGTTTGTGCCTTGTGCAATGAATTCATTTGTGTATTTGGAATTGATGTTTTATGCACAGTCTCCAGGCTATGAAGCCCTCATTTCACAGCTCCCTGGAGACCATTTAACCCTTCATTTCCTCCTTAGAGCATGGAATAAGGACCACAGCAGTTGTGTGCATGTGTACCCGCATCTGTGTGTGAATCCTTGCCTATATCTTCTGTGGAGCAGACTTTGTCTTCAGTAGTCGGGCATTCTGATAGCCTCCATTCATTATTCAGCTCTACTCCAGCTGCACCACACCCCCAAGCAGCACAGAAATAAAACAAGGTTAAGAATTGGCATGAAATGTGTCTCAGCGGATCAAGTGGTGGGGTAGGGTGGGCTGGAGGTTTTCGAGACGGGGGAGGTATGGGCCTTTATCTGTGCACCATCTTTTATTAATTGCCCTGGTGCTTAGGCTGCGAGTTTCTCCGTGATCATTAATGCATGTGCGGAATAACGTATTTACATGTTCTCATACATTATACATGGGTAGGGACAAGGCTACAGTGTTGTGGAGGACCCTCTGCCCACAGGTCCTGTGTTTTCTTTTCGTGTGTGTGTGTGTGTGTGTGTATATATGCCCCTGTCTACGCATACGTCTCTGTGAGCTGATTTGCATTCAGCCACACTGTAAAATCCACTCGTTGCCAGACCCCTCTGCTGCTACAGGAAAGCGATGGAGCATCGGACAACAAACAGCATTCCCTCCTGAGGGTTTTGACTGTCTGACAGGGCTGACAGGTCTCACTGTTGCGAGAAGCTGTAGCCAGATCAGTGTGCTGAAGGATTATGGGTTGTAAGTGCAGTGAAACATTTAGCTGCTCTCTTTATTTTTCTTCTCACTCATAAAACCACCATAGTGACAGCTCTGTAGTTGCTGCCTACTTTCTGTTCACTTCTGTGATGATAGAAAAGTCAGTGGAAGGTCAGAATCCTATATTGTGTGCAATATAAAAAAGCCTAAAAGACGCGTGATGGGATGGGGACAGAAAGGCAGTGGAAAGAAATTTGAAAAGTAGAGAGCAGCTTCTGTCTTACATGCTTAAAGCCCAGGGAAGCAACATTTTGTTATTCTGTTGCCAGTTGCTCATTGATCATATCAAAGCACAGCTCCCGATTGGCCTATTCACCTCCAAAATCGATCGCCCACTGACTCAGTCACACCACAGTTCTCATATTTCCATAAACTGCAGCTGATGAACTCAGCTTTCTAGACCCGAGATTGCATTTATTTATTTTATGCGTTTCCTTGTTCTTCTATTTCTACTTCTATTATTATAAGTCCAAACTCAGCAGATACCCCTGATATTGATCACTGACTGCCCTGAGCAGCTGTTCTTTAACTTGTAAGTGATCCCTGTGTCTCTCATTATTTTTTTTGTGTTGCTTGCTGTGCTTTGTAATTTGTGTGTTGTAATTGTATCAGATAACTGCTGGTGTGGTTGGTCATTGCGCTGCCTGTTGCCATACATCAGAACAAACGCTGCTGGATAATTAGAATTGATTTGGTAACAATTTAATTAATCACACTGTTAAATCGCTGGTACTTACTGAAAGCTCACACTGTTAGCTTTGTGTGTGCACAAGGTTGTGTGGGTAGGGGTGTGTGTTTTGTGCAGCTCTTCAGGGTTATTAGTGGGCAGAAAAACACATTTGCAGAAATAAACAGAGCTGCATAAAACGGGGGCATTCACTTATTTATTTGAATAAACTTTCATCTCAGGAAGGCTTTTGTGAAATAATCATAAACTCTACTTAAAAAATTGATGGAACCACTGTGATGTCACCCACTGGTTTGTGTAATACCTTTTTGAAGCCTAGAGTTTGACTTTTTGGCCATCAAAAGCTGGACTTGACCATATTTTGACACAGTAAAGGTAAAACTGGGGTAGTTACAGACTAGCATTAGCAATAGCTGGTTTGGCTAGCAAGATGCAATATGGACATAGTATTGAGGTACACCTCTTAAACAGTAAACATTGAATTCAGGTGTTTCATTCAGTCCCATTGCCACAGGGATTTGTGAAAGAATGGGTCTAAAGAGCTCGCTGAATTTGGGTGATTCTATGTTTCCAACTTTGTGAGAACAGTTTGGGAAAGGCCCTTTTCTGCTGCAGCATGACTGTGCCCCAGTGCACAAAGCAAGGTCCATAAAGGCATGATTGGAGGAGTTTGATGTGAAAGAACTTGACTGGCCCATGCAGAGCCCTGACCTCATCCCCAGCAAACACCTTCAGGATGAACTAGAACAGAGATTGTGAGCCAGGCCCTCTCGTCTAACATCAGCATCTGACCTCACAAATGCTCTTCTGGATGAATGAGCAATAATAATAATAACAACAGACACTCCAAAATCTTGTAGAAAGCCTTCCCAGAAGCATGGAAGCTGTTGTAGCTGCAGTGGGGGGGACCAACTCCAATATTAATGGCTATAGATTTAGAATGAGATTTCAGAAAAGTTTATATGGCCCAATACTTTTGTCCATATAGCGTACATCAGTAATTTACTTCAGTAGTATAAAATCCTAATTTTTTCTGTCAAAAAAATGAACTTAAAGCTCAGCATACTTATCAAAAAAAAAAAATGACCATCCAAGTACTTAAAGTGTCTTTTAGAACCAAACACAGGACAAAACCCACCTGCTGACTCTGCAGTAGTGCACTGTGGTGGGAAACTTTATCACGTGGTGCCAACAGAAACATCTGCAGCTTAACGTGACAAAGACTTAAGAACTGGTTGTGGACATGAGAAGGACCAAAATACCAGTGACCCCTGTTTCCATTCATGAGGTCTGTGTGGAGATAGTGGAAGACTACAAATACCTCAATTTTCACACTGACAATAACCTGAACTTCATTAAACACACAGAAGCCATCTACAAGAAGGTCCAGAGCCGTCTCTATTTTCTGAGACGACTCAGGTCCTTCAACATGGATGATGCTCAGGATGTTTTATGTGTCTGTGGTAGCCAGTGCCATCCTCTATGCTGTGGTGTGCTGGGGCAGCAGACTGGGAGTAGCGGACACCAACAGACTCAGCAAACTGATCCGCAACGCCAGTAACGTCGAGGTTGTGGAGCCTGACTCTCTGACAGTGGTGTCAGAAAGGAGGATACTGTTTAAGTTAAGGACAGTACTGGACAATCCTTCACACCCTCTCCATGACGCAGTGGACAGGAGCACGTTCAGCAGCAGCAGACTCATTCCACTATGCTGCACCACAGAACGCCACAGGAAATCAATCCCTCCCTTTAATCACTGGACTGTTTTTCTTTGGCCATATCTGTATAATAGTATTTAATTGACATATTACACTTTTTAAACTCAGGCTAATATATTCTTATTTCATTTTCTATCTTCATATATATTTACTATTTTGACAATTGCACTTTTTATGTATTGGTCTATACAGTTTAATTTCTATCTGTCCATATCTGTATATATTTATTTATACCTTATGAAGCATCGGTAATGCAAGCGATTTCCCCCCCTGGAATTAATGAATTAATGATTCTGTCACCTGAGTGGCCACACTCATAATTGTGCGTAACGTTAAGCCTCAGTGCAATTTAGATGAGTGAGTTATTAAAAAAAATCACTCCTTACACCGTTATCATTAAAGGGGAAGCTCTCGAGACCAAAACCATTGATTGCACAAGCCTGTAAACGTGTTTATTTCTGCTGTAAATTTGGACATTTTAACGCAGGGTTCTATAAAGATTGACTTTGGAGCCAACACTTCTGTATTGGTTTTATTTTTCAACACTCCAGTTTACTTCTTGGAAGTATGTGACAAAATGAGTAAAAAACAAAACTAAAGTCTTTTTGTATAACAATGAACAATCACAATGTGTTCAGATGATGAGATGTTCTGGTAGGATAGGGTTATCTTTGTGGAATACTGACTGCAGTTGTTCTCCAGAACTAAGTTTTTATAAGACGTTTATTTGGTTTGAAAAAAAAAAACCATCCTGACAGTGTGAGCAGAGATTGTTTACTGGTTTGTTGGATTCACAAATAAAGTGCTGGTAGAGGAGTAGCCTTTCAGAAACTTTCGTCCCCTCAAAACTATTTTGTCCATGTTAAAAATGCTGTAGACGTACAGTTAAGTTTGTGTAGTCTGAGTTTGAGTAGTCTGTGTTGCCCACATTAGTGTGACCTTTGCACTTTTGCCATTTTGCATTATGTTCCTACCAGTGTTTGCAGTATCCAAATTTAAGCTTTGTTTGTGTTTAACAAAGCCTCTTGACATTCAGTACATGCAAAAAAACAAAACAAAGTGTATGTGTGACTGAGTTGCTGCAGTTGATGTTACTTTGTGTGTGTCAGGATGTCTGTGTGAGCTATGCAATAGCTGCTCAGTTGTGCGTATTCTGCAGTAGGAAGAGGTGATGAGGAGAGAGCTACTGCTGCTGTTCTCTTTAGGTTTATTCATCCCAAAGAGTGTTGGAGTGTTGTTGTGTGTGCGCATCTCTTCACCTCCTTCACAGCATCGCAGAAAACAAAGGGTCCTCACTCTTGCGGGCCCTGATTGCAGTTATTAGGATGCACAGGCGCTCCTGGTGTGATGGGGCCTCTCCTCAAGGGGATTCAGCTTGCAAAGCTCTGCCGCTTGCCTGTTTTTAATAACAATCATCTAAAATTGCTGCAATTAGCCTGAAGCTAGAAGATGGAGAGCACAAGACGTAGAGGAGGGGGGAGGAAGGGTTACAAGCTCAGATTCAGTGAACCTTTCGAACGTCAGCTCCTCTTTCACATGGAAAATTCAAGAGGGCCTTTGTGTTCATCAATTATTAGCCATGAAAGTTAAAAAGATCCATTGTGTATTTTTAATCAGAGTTATATGGGGAATCCTTGAACTGATTCCCAGGCTGGCCTGAGGCTACAAGCAGAGGTAGCCTCAGCCACCCCAAACATCCCCTCCAACCAGTCCTTGGTGCTCTGTGTGCAGCTCAGTACTGTATTATTCCTGCTATGCCCAGGAAAGCTATTCACTCTGCTGCTCCAGCAAAAACAGCACAGCAGTGTGAAATCACAGATGCTGCTGGTACTGTGTATACACAAGTCTGTTTTAAGAGGAGAGGTTGAGAGAGAGTCGACTCTGCTCGAAAATGCAGGTTACCTCTTCAGGAAAGAACAAAAGAAGGCAGGAGAACACAGAAGAGATTTTCTGTAGTTGTGGGATTTGATACACTGAATGTTTTCCTCTGCAGACAGGTTGTGCAGTATTTAACATTTGGAGTCTGCGTGCTTTCTGATGCCCTTGATGAAATGTCTTTGCCAGAAGCTACACTCGGCACACCATGTGGCAGAGTTTAATCTAGTTTATCAACCAAAGCCAACTCTTGTTATATATATATATTTTTTTTACTGAGAAGTAAATCTTCAGAGTTAATCATCATTTCAGTTTTTACTTTCACTGAAATAGCAGCATTCTTTTCTTTTTCTCTCTCTGCTTCAGTAATTTTCAGCCCTTTATCAACATAAAAGTGCTTTCCTTGACTAATACTTGAATCTATGAAAACAAGATTGGAGTGGCATCCTTCACTTGCTCCAAAAGAGGACTTCACCGATGTAGCATTTCTACAGATATATCTTTTTATTCCACCAATTCCTTTATGCTTGCCACTTGGCATTATCTAAAATGCAGCTCGATAAGTTTCCTTCAGCTGCACAGGATTGGTTGTTATTTGGATCTCCTAAGCTCTCTTCTAATACCAGAACACCATATTTTGTTTATTTAGAATTTTACAGTCTACAGTCAGCACAAATCAGGTGCCATCCCTTTATTTGTGTCACTTGTATTTATCAGAATTGCTGCAGCTCCCTCTGGAAACACAAAAGGCTTTTTACAAGCTTTTTAGCTCATCCGGCCAAAGGACCAATGAGCTAATGCCATGGTGAGGCATCCGTCAGGCCGTCCACAAGTCACAAAAATTGCTACTGCCCGTAGAGTGTTGGTAAGATTTTAGTAAAACTTGCACACAGTGGTCCCCTCATGGGTCTTCACCCAAATTGTCCTCAAGGTCATAGTTGTCATTTTATGTGCACTTGTCCGTTTTCACAAACATTGCTTGTCCTCCAAGAGTATGGATCAGAGTTCAAAGAAACTTGCACAATGATCACCTAATGCAGCTCCTCCCAAATTATTCTCGAGGTCATAACTGTCACATATTTTCATGCTTTTTATGACCATGGTTACTGCACGTCATGTACTGTAGTCATAATATTACTGAACTCAAACACTTGGTTTTGGATAGTATTAATTTGCTGTGGATATGACTGTTTGTGAGCCTACTTGATTTTTAAGTGGATTTTAATTCTCAGTAGTTTGTGCAGTACAGCCAGCCAGTGACATCACTTTTTGTACTTCACACATTGGGATGGATCTTAAGCCAGATGAACTGCTGTGTCATTGACGTTCTGGGTCAGCATATGCAGTAGTACTCCTCCAAACCTGCAAACAGGGTTTGATGCTTAAAATTAGTGGGGATTCCCTTTAGCAAGTGATGTGGTATTTATTTTGGATTATTTTTCATTTACAGTACTCCTATTTCCAGGTATTTCTCTTGATGCTTTCAGTAATATTGTGTCCTGTCAAACTAGAAATCTTTGACATATCCTGCATCAAAAATGAGCATAAAGTTGTCCTCCATCTCTGCCTAAGCTTTTATGTTCACTCGCTGTCTTAATCAGAGATTCAGGAAGAGACACACTTCTGAGTGGACGCTATCTTGGGTTTGGAAGATTTAAGCCGGCACACACGGTGACAGACATGCTTATCCTGTATCTGCTGGTTGTTGGTGAATGAAGCTGGCTCTTCAGGACACCAATTCCGATGGTGAAGTAAAGCTTTAAACCATAAGAGGTGGATCAGTAAAACCAAAGTGGTGCTGAAGAGGAGAGAAAGCAGCCAGAAGAAAAGGGAATGTTTAGTTGGACGCCTCTTGTCTAAAATGTTGGCAGGTAGTGTAGTTGAGCTTGTGTTTGTGTGTGTGTGTATGTATGTGTGAGTGAGAGAGTGTAATGCCCTACGTGACTGGTAGTTGTGCTTTTCTTTAAATCCAACATCCGCTCATCATAGACTATATACGCCCTTATTGCCAAATATTTTTTTGTAGGAGTCATTTCTTCTGTTCTCTTCCTGCCACACCTCCTCCTGATGTGTTGTCATGTAGCACCACCCACAGGTCAACAGGAGGGTGACAGGCTGGTGCGTTGCTGAGCACCCTGTCAGGGAAGAAAGACACAACAGTCTGACTGAAAGAGCTGCAGAATCTCTGGTTGTGGGTTGAAAATCAAATCCAAAAGCTCAGAATAAAGCAGAAAAATTCTCAGTCACGAACAGAGAGAGTAGTGCCCGACTCATTGTTCCTTCTTGTGGGACAGGGAAAGAAAGTACAGCGTACACAAGAGAACCCAGCACACTCAGATTCAGTCTTTGTTCAGGCTGTGCTGAATTATTTACCCGTGTGTTTAAAAGACTGCTCGGGGGAATTTCGACATTAGCTCTTTGGAGCCTGCGCTCAAGTCTTTCTGGCCTACAAAAACTTGGCGTCCTTTCATGAAACGCAGCTCATACAGACAGCTGTAATTGAAGAGTTATCAGGAAAAAAATGAGGAAAAAAGTTTTGATAAAAAGCATAGTTGAAAGTATGCTTTTAAATGCACTGGATGCTTGTTTTAACCTTGTTCTTGGCTCACATTGTGCTTTCCTGAGAGACTGCAGGGAAGTAAAAGCATTTCTCACCCAAACCCCCAAAGCTCCCGTTACTTTTAAGATCGCGCCCAGCTTTGCATGTTTTCTCCGCTTCACTTCTTTTTTTTTTTTTTTTTTTTTTTTTTTTGTTTAAAAATATTTTTTTTTTTTTTTTTTTTTTTTTTCCACC